>WNWK01024286.1:0-29951 GCA_009830355.1 Cherax destructor
CAAACTTGACCACTATGGAATAAGAGGTCATGCACTAGCATACTTCAAATCCTACCTCACTAATAGGTATCAGTAGACTCATTTGTGATGGGACATTCTGGCATGATGCCACTTCCACTGGCATTATAATTGCAAGGATGTGGCATGAATGGTGTACTTTCTGCCCAGTTCCATTCACGGTCTGGTGGTGCAGGGTGGACCTGTGGCATGGGTCGTGGGGGAGCAGGAGGAGGGACGGGAGTGGAGGCAGCACATGGATGATGGGGTGCCAGGCGGTCCTTTGTCTGGCCACCCACTGCGCCATGTGGTCCAGGCACCATGCCACCCGCCACCACCACCTCCTCTTCCTCCATCTCCGCATATTCTCTTTCATGATCAGTATCACTATCAGTGGCCGGGGTTTTCGATCGTGACCTCCCACAACCCTTGCGGACTGCATATGGCACACTACCTGAAAGCAGGCGATGACGCCTAAAAGTATGTTTCACTGGGGAATAATGAATATCACTATCACTCGACTAATCCTCTAAGAGCATAAAATCGATCTCATCATCACTTTCACTATCGTCAATACCAAAACCACAGGAAAATATTTTCCTCTTGCATTGAGTAGTAACACTAGCCACCCCAGAGGTGCTGGGCTGAGGGTCTGTTGTGGCCACACTGGTCACCCCAGAGGTGCTGGGCTGAGGGTCTGGTATGGCCACACCGGCCACACCAGAGGTGATGGGCTGAGGATCATCTGGGTTATCATCAACATTTTCACTAATTCTTTGATCATATCGGTGACAAATCCACTAAACTCACATTCTGTATCACTTTCCTCAAATAAGAGTGTTAATATGCAAATTTAAGTTTGGAGTGCTAGCGGTACTAACGTAGATCTACGTTTGAACAGTTTAACCCTTTCAGGGTCGACAGGCCCTCTCCCAAACTTGTTCTCAGGATCGAAAATTTTTCGGAAAAAAAAAATATTTTTTCTTATGAAATGATAGAGAATCTTTTTCCTATCATATTAACACTAAAATTATGAAAATTGATGGAAAACTAACGAAATTATGCTCTCACAAAGTTAGCGGTATCAACAATATTTACGCATCGATAATTTAGCCCACTTTGAGCCCTATTTTTGGCCAATTCCAATGTTTCAGTCTACTAAAATTATAG
Source organism: Cherax destructor (assembly GCA_009830355.1). Classification (NCBI taxonomy): domain Eukaryota; kingdom Metazoa; phylum Arthropoda; class Malacostraca; order Decapoda; family Parastacidae; genus Cherax; species Cherax destructor. The sequence goes on from WNWK01024286.1 coordinate 1,168, forward strand.
CTATTTCGCTAGAATTCCATTTGTTCTATCAATTGAGTACAAGAAACCGCCAATTTACCGATTTCAACTACCCAATAAAGTGGTCAGAAATTGGCAATTTGGCCAATTTCACACAAATTTCAAAAGATGCCAATTTCAAAATAGGGTCCAGAATAAACGAGACAGATATCCCTGGCACTAAAATAACATTTTATCTGTTCATTAGTCACGTCTCCAGGCCCTTCTTACATTACGTTTGCTTTCCATTTTGAATTTTTATTCTCACAAAAAATAGAAGATTTTCTGTTATGTATACTACTGCATCATTGTAAAAACAGTATAAATAACATTAGCGCACTTGTGCAAGAATATTAGACTTGCCAGTTGATGTGTATTGGACGCATGGCGTCATTTGTTTACTCCTGAACATCGGCAAAAATCGAACATTTTCGCTACTTTGCGCTCAGTTTCAAGGTACTTGTCATCGTGAAATCAATCAAAATGATCTCTATTTCTGTAATATATCTTCCATTCTATCAAATGAGACCAAGAAAATGAGAATACAACCATAAATACCATACGAAAATAGACTGTAAAGTCGCTGTTTTAAACCAAAAACACAGTCAGAGTTTTTTTTCTTCATTATGCACTGTGTGGTGCAGGATTTTTTTTTTATACTGCGCACACTGACCGCACAGACCCATTCTCTCACATCTAGGCCTACCAGCCAGTTTCCGCTTGATTTGAGGGTGCTAGAATTTAGGCATACAAGTATGTCAAAAACCCTGGTGTGTAAGCCGTACTAGTATGGCGAAAACCCTGAAAGGGTTAAGGGTTAAAGGACCATCTGAACTGTAATGTCAGCATGCTTCTGGCAAGATACCAATCGAATGAATGCATTTCCTCTTTCTTTGGGTCCATCTACCTCGGTGAAAGATGGCTGATGTATTAAAAAATTCTGTGATTGTACCACTTAAAACCTTTTTTATCTACTGCACTGCTCTTCTACTGTGTTAAAAATTCATAGTGTCTTTTTTCGTCACTCATCAAAATTTACAGTTGTGGCTCTTATTTACCTTACATGTGGTTGTCATGTCTCCTCTTTTCCTCCAATCATGACTTTTTTTTCTTTTAGTTCTGGAAGCTGTTATGTAGCTCTTTTGACCATTTCTATTTTATCCATGTGTTATTTAAGTGTGAGAACCAGACAGCTGCTGCATATTCTACTTTAAGCAAATCTATTAGCAGCTCCTTTAACATTTCTCCATCCAATACATTTGAAAACTTTTGAAGTTTTTACAGTGTATAATAAGCAGACATGTCAGCCAAGCTGCAAGATGCTCTGACAAAATTATTTGTATCTGTGGAGACAAAAAACGTTATCCATGGAGGCAACGAAGGGAATGTACGAAAGTATAGTGGTACCAACACTCTTATATGGGTGTGAAGCTTGGGTTGTAAATGCTGCAGCGAGGAGGCAGTGGAGATGTCCTGTCTAAGGGCAATGTGTGGTGTAAATATTATGCAGAGAATTCGGAGTGTGGAAATTAGGAGGTGTGGAGTTACTAAAAGTATTAGTCAGAGGGCTGAAGAGAGATTGTTGAGGTGGTTTGGTCATTTAGAGAGAATGGATCAAAGTAGAATGACTTGGTGAGCGGATAAATCTGTAGGGAAAGGAAGGTGGGGTAGGGGTCATCCTTGAAAATGTTGGAGGGAGGGGGTAAAGGAGATTTTGTGGGCGAGGGGTTTGGACTTCCAGCAAGTGTGAGTGAGCGTGTTAGATAGGAGTGAATGGAGATCAATGGATTTTGGGACCTGACGAGCTGCTGGAATGTGAGCAGGGTAATATTTTTTGAAGGGATTCATGAAAACCGGTTAGCTGGACTTGAGCCCTGGAAATGGGAAGTACAATGCCTGCACTTTAAAGGAGGGGTTTTGGATATTGCCAGTTTGGAGGGACTTCTAAACTGTCGTATCTGAGCGCCTCTGCAAAGACAGTGATTATGTATGACGTGAAAGTGTTGAATGATGATGAAAGTATTTTCTTTCTTTTTGGGGATTTTTTTCATTTTGGGTCACCCTGCCTCGGTGGGAGACACCCAACATGTTAAAAAAAAAAATAAGAAGTTCCCATAATTTTTTTTTTTATCACTTTGGTTGTTTCCCACCGAGGCAGGGTGACCCAAAAAGAAATAAAAAACTTTCATCATTCAACACTTTCACCATCACTCATACATATTCACTGTCTTTGAAGAGGCATTCAGATACGACAGTTTAGATGTCCCTCCAAATTGCCAATATCCCAAACCCCTCTTTTAAAGTGCAGGCATTGTACTTCCCATTTCCAGGACTCAAGTCCGGCTATATGATATTTTATATGATCTTCTATTTACATCTCATAATATTTTCTCAATCAATAAATTTTCTTCATGCAGCTTGTACAGTATTTGCTTTTTCAAATTTTCATTGCAAATACAAATACAAATTTTTATTTCCAAAATTCAAGGTGATGTAATGTTGTGACTGTGGGTTCCATTGCATCTCTCAGTAAAGATTTTTAACATTGGGTTCATACTGACACTGAGTATTCGGTGTATGTAATATATACAGTAGTATGTGGGGATGTTTTACATACAACTGAGTAGGTTCAAATCTTTGAAAAGCCAATGAGTGAATAATGAATTCATATTAAAACTTAAAATAGTACTGTGTGCTTAACTCTTTTATGGTCCAGACCCCCAAAATTAACCCTATTGAGGTCCATGCAAAAAGTTCTCACCTAAGTTCACCATTCTCTTCAATGAGATCATTTATGTTGATCTGAAGTGCATTTACAAGAGTTGTCAGCTGCACAATCTGAGAGTCCCTGATTCGAACTTGGCTTCGGACTTCTTTCAGTTCTCTTACAGCATCAGCTAAAGAAAATTCTCCGGCCATATAAGACTGTAATTCTCCAATTACTGTTGAGAGCTGAAACCAAAGAAGAAAACACATCAAAGAATTACAATACGTACAATGGTATATTCCTAAAAATTGTACATATCTGCATGCTGTACTGTATACAGTGGAACCTCGACTTACGAGTTTAATCTGTTCCGTGATCTAGCTTGTAACTCAATTTGCTCGTATATCAAATCAATTTTCCTCATTTAAATTAACTGAAATGCCATTAATCCGTTCCAGCGGAATTCCTGCTCTCGGGAGACCAGGACAAAAAATACTTCAATATGATGCTAATATCAACTCTACAGCTTACGTATTTATCTATCACAACTGATCTACTATAACATAATAAACAATATAAATAACATAGAAACATGATATTTACTCTAGAATGAATAAAATAGGCCATAATATGGCGAGTGGTGGCGGCGGCGTCCATTCCCTCTCCAGCCGACTATATCTTCCCATGCTCTTATTATAAGAGAAAACGGAGTGTTTGTGAGGCTAACTTCACTAGTTTCATAAATAAGAAATATTGTATAAAAAATAACAGAGAATGTAAAGAAATAAAGTGGTTTTATAAAGTGTACGTACACTGGCAGAGGTGGAGGTGGAGAGTGGAAGATAGGCTACTTGCTACTAGCTTGTACTGCCACCCACACACCTCGCTTGTTTATTTATGATTTCATGCTGTAATTCCATGGATATCATTCTCTTTTTCTTCTCAGCACTGTCCTTTACACTTACTTTCCTAGGACCCATGGTTAGAAAAAAGAAATTTGGCAATAATAACACAAGATATGCTTCCATGGCAACATAAACATATGCACAGCTCAGCTGATGTTGTGGCATTCGCTGTGCCACCTAGTGGTGATGTTCTGAAACTCACTCATGATTATTATTATCATTCCCTTGATCAAGAGCCCCTCACCAGCGTCAAGGAACCTTGACGCTGGTGAGGGGCTCTTGATCTAGGGAATTGGATCTGTGCTCCAGTTCCCTAAATTAATAATAATAATAATTATAATAATAATAACGAGCGAGCTTCAGTTACCTAAATTAATAATAATAATCATAATACAGTGGTACCTTGGTTAACGATATTTTTTCGTTCCAGAATGCTGTTCAAGTGCCATTACCAAACGAATTTATCCCCATAAGGAATAATGTAAAATAGACTAGTCCTTTTAGACCCCCAAAAATACACTTACAAAAGCATTTAAAAAAATAAACTTACATAAAAGGGCGAGTTTGGGGACCATCGTAAACCGATGTACCACTGTAAGTGCAAAGGACAGTGCTGAGAAGAAAAAGAGGATAATGCCCATTGAATTGAAGCATGAAATCATAAATAAACAAGCAAGGTGTGTGGGTTGTGGGTTGAGGGGGAAGCGGGGGAAGCTGGCAAAAAAATCAACCAAGCAATAGCTCATATCTCGAAAAACTTGTATGTTGGGACACTTGCAAGTCGAGGTTCCACTGTATTACTAGAAACAATTATATCACTGAGACATAATATAATTGTTTTTCCATGTATAATTAATTTAGCTCATATGAATTATTTTAAGACAATTACAGTGGACCCCGGATTACGTACTGCTCCAAACTCGAACAATTATGTAAGTGTATTTTTGTAAGTGCATTTTCGGGGTCTAAAAGGACTAATCTAATTTACATTATTCCTTATGGCAACAAATTCGTTCAGTAACGGCACTTGAATAGCATTCTGGAATTAAATAATGACGTAATCCGGGGGTCCACTGCACTTTATTTTCAATTTACCGATTTAAAAAAACCTTTGTATTCACAGTAGTATAACTGCCTAATGAAAAGATAGTACATACCTTCCTGGGTGATTGCTGTCTATTAGCCTACTATGATGACACCTTCCTGGGTGGTTGCTGTCTACCAGCCTACTACTATGACACCTTCCTGGGTGGTTGCTGTCTACCAAACTACTACTACAGTACTTCCCTGGGTGGTTGCTGTCTATTAACCTACTACTACCCTATAATATTCAAATAATATTTTAAAATGCTCAAGCACCAATATAATACAACTGAGACCAGTAAACATAACATGAGACTCATATAATTAAGTCTACGTACTTTGTTTAAGGTCATTCACATATATGGAGGCAGCAGAAGATAAACTAGTCATTTACATCTTAAAACAAGGGCAAATAAACTTTCAGACTTGTAACAGTGTGTACCTGCAACACATCACTATTAATCAAGTTAACCCATACTTCAAAGGAACCAACATTATTAACTTGAGCTGTTTTGAGTTATGAGACACACCTTAAATGTGCATACTCTAAATACTAAACTATCTGAGATAAACACTTTTTCATTTTTAATCATCCAAAAACATTTAGATATACATTTATAATCCTAACTAGAAGATGAAGAATTATGACTACATTAAAATAAATTTAATTAGGCTTGCAGCTTGCAAGCTGCATTAACCTGCCGATCTCCATCACACAGAATAATAAACACACAAATACAATCAAGTATGTTATTAAGCCTCACAACCACTATGTCCTAAACTGAACCATCACTCACAACCACTATGTCCTAAACTGAACCATCACTCACAACCACTATGTCCTCAACTGAACCACCACTCACAACCACTATGCCCTCAACTGAACCACCACTCACAACCACCATGTCCTAAACTGAACCACCACTCACAACCACTAGGTCCTAAACTGAACCATCACTCACAACCACTAGGTCCTAAACTGAACCATCACTCACAACCACTATGTCCTCAACTGAACCACCACTCACAACCACTATGTCTTAAACTGAACCATCACTCACAACCACTATGTCCTCAACTGAACCACCGCTCACAACCACCATGTCCTAAACTGAACCACCACTCACAACCACTAGGTCCTAAACTGAAGCACCACTCACAACCACTATGTCCTCAATCGAGACACCTTACACACTAACTTGTGCTATCCACACCATTTATGAGGGAGTAAAAATCTCTTATAATAGTACTAGCTAAGACTGATGCACACTGCGGTACAGCCAGTATCATACTTTTATATACATTGTATATAAATATTTCATGGAGAGATTCAATTTTTTATTAGAAAATAATGAACTGAATATATTTCTCACCTCCTCCTGATCCCTGCTCTTTATCCTCTCTTTTCCCTCCAATAATCCTCTACCTTTCCTCCTCACTCTCCCCTCTGTTTTCTTCTCATCCACTTCTTCCTTTCTTACTCCTTACCTTTCTCTTCGATTATTGTCACTCCCTGCGTCATTATGTACTGGAGTGCGATAAAATTAATGAATTCAGAGACAACTCAATCAGAAATGTTCAAGATATGTCAAAGTATTTTATCCACAGTGGTATATTACAGACCATTCTGGAAAAATACCCTGACTTTGCTCCCTGTAAATAAAGCATTACCACACACGTGTGTACTCACCTAGTTGTGGTTGCAGGGGTCGATTCATAGCTCCAGGCCCCGCCTCTTCATTGGCCACTACTGGGTCTCTCTCCCTTTGCCATGAGCCTTATCATACCTCTTCTTAAAGCTATGAATGGATCCTGCCTCCACTACATCGCTTCCCAAGCTATTCCACTTCCTGACCACTCTGTGACTGAATAAATACTTCCTAACATCCCTGTGGTTCATCTGAGTCTTTAACTTCCAGCTGTGCCCCCTTGTTGCTGTGTCCCATCTCTGGAACATTGTCTCTGTCCACCTTGTCAATTCCTCTCAGTATTTTATATATCGTTATCATGTTCCCCCTTTCTCTCCTGTACTCCAATGTCGTCAGGTCGATTTCCCTTAACCTCTCCTCGTAGGACATACCCCTTAGCTCCGAGACTAGTCGTGTTGCAAACCTTTGCACTTTCTCTAGTTTCTTTATGTGCTTGGCTAGGTGTGGGTTCCAAACTGGTGCTGCGTACTCCAGTATTGGCCTAACGTACATAGTAGTATACAGGGTTCTGAATGATTCCTTATTAAGATGTCAAAATGCTGTTCTTAGGTTTGCTAGGCGCCCGTATGCTGCAGCAGTTATTTGGTTGATGTGCGCCTCAGGAGATGTGCCTGGTGTTATACTCACCCCAAGATCTTTTTCCTTGGGTGAGGTTTGTAGTCTCTGGCCCCCTAGACTGTACTCGTCTGCGGTCTTCTTTGCCCTTCCCCAATCTTCATGACTTTGCACTTTTGTGTGTGTGTGTGTACTCACCTAGTTGTGGTTGCAGGGGTCGAGTCACAGCTCCTGTGTGTGTGTGTGTGTGTGAGTGAGAGAGTGAGAGTGAGAGAGAGAGAGAGAGACCCAACAATTAATATTTGCACCAATAACTCATTACAGTTGTGACCGGGTGTAGACTAGTAAATTGCTCATTACTTTATAATTTGTTTATGATTGCAACCATGTATGTATAAACGTAAGTAAGTAAATTTACTGTACTTACATGATTCATTACCTTTGAAACTTGTGAGTTCATTACCCTTGTACTTTGTTCAGCTATCAAAACATTGGGGCCCAGTCTCTGGACCCATTATATACCTCTATAATCTGTAAATATCTTTGTAACTTGTCATGACTGTGACCAGATCTACCTGAGTTCTTACCTTTGTAACTTGCTCAGCTATCAAAACTTTGGGGCCCAGTCCCTGGACCCATTATGTACCTCTGTAATCTTTTGACTACCGCCCGGGTGCATAATAAAGATATTAAACTAACCTTCCTCTTCCTCTCTATTTTTCTCCTACTTCCTACATTCTCCCCTTACCCTCTCTTTCCCTCATCCTCTTGTGATTTACTAAACCTTCCCTCCTCATACTTTTTATCTTCCTCCTATTTCAATCTTTCCTCCTAATCCTCTCATCCTACTCCAGTTCCAGCCACAGTTTTAGGGATGGGGCAATACCAAAATTTTTTTTTATATTAGTAATGTTTTAGGCAGATACTGTCTTTTGATACTGATACCAATATCATTAAAATTAGCCAGTGCCATCAATACTGATACCAATGCCATAAAAGTTAATGATAACCACCAGTACCTATACAGCTTCTCCTCACTTAACGACGGAGTTCTGTTCCTAAGACCACATCGGTAAACAAATTCGTCGCTAAGCAAGGAGCATACTACAATGGTAGTAGGTTTGTGTCAACCATCTTTGATATTGTTTTAATATCACCTTTGCACCATTTATAACATTTTAGCACCATTTATAACAATTTTAGTTTATTTTTAAGTGTTTATACAATAGTGTACTGTATACTGTACTAAACAGAATAGAGAAATTAGCTCTAATATACATTATTTAGGTATGTATACTGGTCAGAGAGCCCATCGTAAGTCCGAGTCATCGGTAAATGAGTATGTCGCTAAGTGAGGAGAGGCTGTACTTAATTTTAGGCTGATGCCGACACTGATACCATAAAAATTAGCCAGTACCAATATGCTGGCACCCCTCTACACAGTATTGAGAATTTTTTCTTCCTCTCTTCTTTCTCTTCATAATTCATGACATAATAACACTATTCTAACAAATCAAACTCACCCTCCACTCAACAAACTGTTTACAATACTGTCATAACTAGAGCACACCACAGCCATGCTGGTGTGAGATTCCTCTGTAAAAACCTGCATTGTGGACACAGTGGGTTCCATGCTAATCTTCCTAGTGTGTATAGAAATGCCTCTAGTTAGGTGCAATGGTTAACACACTGCTAGTTTTAGAACCTATAGGTTCAAACCTTCTGTTCTGTGAGTATTTTCTCATCTTGCTTTCCTCCTGAACACAAGTTTGCATGAGATTGCAAATTTGAGTCACAAATGTAATAACATGCATTTTGATTTTCAAAATGATATTGATGACACCAACTTACATCCTGTGCGTGAAGCTGTGCATCTTCTTCTGCAGCTAAGAGCTGAGTTCTCATCTGCTGCAGGTGCTGCTGAGCCTGGTGAAGCTCTCCCCGAAGCTCATTCACAATGGATGCTTCTCCTGCTACTGCTGAACTGCAATATTATTTATCACTTCAATGATTTTTTTATGAAATGTTTAAAATGTAAATACCTGCTATGACTGAAGCACTAATAAGAATTACAAAATTTGAATAAATATGAAGAGCAAAACTATTTCTAACTTAAGAGCAAAATTATGAAAGTAGGGCAAATTATTTATCATTTTATGCCATTAATTTACACTGATCTTCACAGTAAGATACAACATTGTTGCCAGTGCTCATTTTCGTAGCTTTTTAAGTGATAATTAGCAGTATTTAATGAGAATATGGATTAATCAAGCATTAACCCTTAAATTGCCACACAAGTTGATCAACAGGTGTGCGTATACTACCACACACAGATCAACGTTTAAATTCTAGTGCCTCAAAATGGCCATGATTGGGAATGTTAGGTCTGTGCAGGATGAAGTAGCCTGCATCATTGGTGTGCACACCAACAAAAGATTCCTACGCCACACTGGGCCTTTAGGAACAGTTTGTTTCAATGTACCATACCAACCTGCCTTGTCCTAAATATCCCATCACTCTACAGATCATTGGTCATTTGCTATTTGCCCACACAATTTAGCACTTCTTTTGATTATAATAATAACATTTGCCCAGACTGATTCTAGTACTGAGTGATGAGGACTTGGTGTTGTATGAATATGAAGATAGAGGAGTGCTGCTGCCACTACAGATACCCCATCAAACAAGGAAAATCCAGATAACCTTTGAAGCACTATACAATACACCTCCTTCCACTGAAAAGAAGAAAATATTCCCAGATGTGTTATGTATGTTCTAACACTACCAGAAAAACAAGGAAATACAAGGACATGATTCATGCAAAACTTCACTTCAATCAACTATTTCTTAGCAAGTTTTAACCCCATTTTCATTTTTTGTTTTAACCCTTTGACTGCTTCAGTTGTTTATATACATCTTACGAGCCAGTGTTTCAGACGTGTATAAACTAAAAAATTCTAGCGGCTTCAAATCAAGCGGGAGAAAGCTGGTAGGCGCACATATGAGAGAATGGGTCTGTGTGGTTAGTGTGTGCTGTATAAAAAAAATCCTGCATCACGCAGTGCATAATGAGAAAAAAAAACTGACCGTTTTTTTGGATTAAAACGCCGACTTTGAGGTGTATTTTGGTATAGTATTTATGGTTGTATTCTCTTTTTCGTGGTCTCATTTGATAGAATGGAAAACATATTACAGAAATAGAGATGATTTTGATTAGTTTCATAATGAAAATGACCTTGAAATTGAGCTCAAAGTAGTGGAAATGTTCGATTTTTGCCAATGTTCAAGAGTACACAAATCACGCCATGCATCCAATACAAGTCAACTGGTGAGTCTAATATTCTTACACAAGTGCACTGATATTATTTATACCATTTTTACAATAATGCAGTAGTCTGCATAACAGTAAATCTTCTATTTTTTGTGTGAATAAAAATCAAAATAGAAAGCAAGAGTAATATAAGAGGGGCCTAAAGACGTGACTAATGAACAGAGAAAATCTTATTTTAGTGCCAGGAATGTCTGCATTGTTTATTCTGGACTCTATTTTGAAACTGACATCTTTTTTATTTTGCATGAAATTGGCCAAATTACCAAATTCTGACCACTTTATTGGGTATTTGAAATCGGTAAATTGGTGGTTTCTTGTACTCAATCGATAGAACAAATGGGGTTCTAAAGAAATAGCTATGAGTTTGGTCGACTGTAACAATGAAATTGGCCGAAAATAGGGCTCAAAGTCGGCGAAATCGCTGATGCGTATATATCGCCGACATAGCTAACTTCGCGAGAGCGTAATTCCATAAGTTTTCCATCAAATTTCGTACTTTTGGTGTCATTACCATCGGGAAAGATTCTCTATCATTTCATAAGAAAAAATAATTTATTTATTTTTCCAAAATTTTGTGACATAGAATGACAGTTTCAGAATGGGGCCTCCAATTGTCAAAGGGTTACAACACAGAAAATTAAGGCCAATTTTCTGGTAAAACCAAAAAATTTAATATTTTTGTACTACAATATATTTTCATTTTATCCCTATTGTCAGTTTAACCCTTTCACTGTCGGTGCTGTATAGGTACGGCTTACAAGCCAGTGTTGGTGACGTATTATTATGCCAAAATTCTAGCAGCTTCAAATCCAGTGGTAGAAAGCTGGTAGACCTACATATGAGAGAATGGGTCTGCGTCGTCAGTGTGCGCAGTATAAAAAAAAAAAAAAAAAGTGGGGGAGCCAGTGGTGCATTGTGGGAGTCCCATTTCAGTAGGCCTTGTTTACCATGCTTTGCGGTAAGAAATCCTCTCATGACTCTCCCGTGATGTCTAATAGGGCACTCATTGTTTTCAATTTTCAACCCAAGTGATAAACGAATCCAAATAATTTCATGTAACAATAGATGGAAGTGTCAGTGAAGCTGAATTTCATGGTTTTGAGGAGTTTGTGACCGAAAGCAATAGCCAGGGTACCAGAAATAGTGCTGAAAAGCCAGATGACCATCAACCTAGGATAACCCAAAAAAATCAGACAAAGTGACTTATTTCCATATGGGTGGTGGGGAACACAGCATGCTTGTTGGGGAAGACGGTAAGAGTAATGGGTGGTGGTGGTTGTGAAATGTGTCATGTGACACCAGCCATGCCACTCTCAGCACATCCACAACAAAGGCTACCTTCAACCACCCACACACAAGAACCTTCCACAAGCTGTAGCAGTTCTAGGAAACATGTCCAGTGACTATAAATATATACAGTGGACCACCGGTGTTCGTGATGCTCCAAACTCGAACAAGTATGTAAGTGTATTTTTGTAAGTGCTTTTGTAAGTGTATTTTTGGGAGTCTGAAATGGACTAACCTACTTGACATTATTTCTTAAGGGAGTAAATTCGTTCGGTAATGGCACTTGAGCAGGCTTCTGGAATGAATTTTGTTCGTTACTCGAGGGTCCACTATATATATATTTTTTTTTTCAACAAGTTGGCCGTCTCCCACCGAGGCAGGGTGACCCAAAAAGAAAGAAAATCCCCAAAAAGAAAATACTTTCATCATCATTCAACACTTTCACCTCACTCATATATAATCAATGTCTTTGCAGAGGCTCTCAGATATGACAGCTGAGAATAAGTCCCTCCCAACTGTCACTATCCCAGACTCCTCCTTTAAAGTGCAGGCATTGTACTTCTCATTTCCAGGACTCAAGTCTAACTAAATCAATTAACTGGTTTCCCTGAATCCCTTCACAAAATATTACCCTGCTCACACTCCAACAGCTCGTCATGTCCCAAAAACCATTCGTCTCCATTCACTCCTATCTAACACGCTCACACATGCTTGCTGGAAGTCCAAGCCCCTCGCCCACAAAACCTCCTTTACCCCTTCCCACCAACCTTTTCGAGGATGACCCTTACTTTGATCCATTCTCTCTAAATGACCAAACCACCTCAACAACCCCTTTTCAGCCCTCTGACAAATACTTTTAGTAACTCCACACCTTCTCCTAATTTCCACACTCCTAATTTTCTGCATAATATTTACACCACACATTGCCATTAGACAGGACATCTCCACTGCCTCCAGCTGCCTCCTTGCTGCAGCATTTGCAACCCATATAAGAGTGTTGGTACCACTATACTTTCGTACATTCCCTTCTTTGCCTCCATGGATAACATTTTTTGTCTCCACAGATACCTCAATGCACCACTCACCTTTTTTACTTCATCAATTCTATGGTTAACCTCATCCTTCATAAACCCATCCCGCTGACAAGTCAACTCCCAAATATCTGAAAACATTCACTTCTTCCATAATCCCTCTCTCCAATGTGATATCCATTTTTTCTTTATTTAAGTCGTTTGATACCCTCATCACCTTACTCTTATCTATGTTCACTTTCAACTTTCTACCTTTACACACCCTCCCAAACTAATTCACTAACCTTTGTAACTTTTCTTTAGAATCTCTCATAAGCACAGTATCATCAGCAAAAAGTAACTGTGTCAACTCCCATTTTGCATTTAATTCCCCATAATTTAACCCTTTGACTGTTTTGGTTGTATATATACGTCTTACGAGCCACTGTTTCGAACGTACAGTGGACCCCCGGAGTTCGTGACCATCGGAGTTCGAGAAAATCGGAGTTTGTGATATTTTTTCGCGAAAATATTGGTTCGGTGTTCACAATCTGCTCAGAGTTCGTGATTCGTCCCGATCGCGTACGTGTGGCCCGAGCGGGTCCGACACTCCATTCAGAGTCAGTGTGCCATTGTTTACCAGTGAGAGACCGCCACCCACCCATTCATACCATACATTTTGTCATTATTCCATTGTTTTTAGTGCTTGCAACTGCTAAATAAGCCACCATGAGTCCCAAGAAAGCTAGTGCCAGCCCTTTTTTAAACGGCTGAGAGGGGAGAATGTCTTCTTAAGTGATTCAGTGATTCTATGTTATGTTATGATACTAAAGCAGCAGGAGTTGATAAAGGCTATAGTGCCAGTCAGCAATAAAGTGTAGCATTAACAGTGTAGCAAGTAAGTTAAGCCATTAATCGATAGAAAAATGACGACACGAAACTTAACTCCTCCATTGTTGTTTGAGGTATAGGGCAAATGACAACACTGCCATCTGCTGCTGCCCACCACCACCACTATATACATACATATATGGCTAATGGTCAGTGGCCCTTATACACCCAACAACAAACACCACAACACAAGTCCTCAGATTCGTAATATTTTATTCATTCTAGAGTATAGTATGTCATGTTTCTATGTTATATTGTTTATTATGCCATAATAGATGAATTGTGATAAATAAATAAGTCGTATAGATGATATTAGCGAAATATTGAAGAACTATCTTGTCCTGTCCCCAAACACACCCCAGTCGCCGGCACAATTCCAAACATTCGCCAGAAACTGAACTCTCTGGAACACTTTTTTGAGCAACAGGGGTCCAGTGACTCTCAAGCTGGTCCTAGTGGCATTAAAAAACAAAGAAGGGAAGTAACCCAGGGAAAGGACTTGGTACCTGAAGTCTTTATAGAAGGGGATTTCCCTTCCAAACAAAAGCAACTCTTCCATCCTCTTCCCTCCTCCCATCTTCCACACATCAACAACTCTTCAATAAAGGCAAGTGACACGGTTCGCTACACGAGTAAATGTTCGCTACATGAGAAAAATATTTTGCGACAAAAGCGTTCGTTACACGATTTGTTCGCTATATGGAGCGTTCGTTAGTCGGGGTTCCACTGTATTCCTTATGGGAACAAATTTGTTCGGTAACAACACTTGAACAGCATTCTGGAACGAAATAATGACGTAATCCAGGGGTCCACTGTATATACGTCCGAAACAGTGGCTCGTAAGACTTATATATACGACCGAAACAGTCAAAGAGTTAAAAGAAGGAAAAGAAGAACTTTATAAAATTGGGATGTTTGAATGTGTGGATGTAGTGCAGATGATAAGAAAGAAGTGATTGCAAAGGTTATGAATGAAAAGAAATTGGAAGTCCTAGCCCTAAGCGAAACAAAGCTGAACAGAGTAGGGGAGTTTCAGTGGGAAGAAATAAATGGGATTAACTCAGGAGTATCTGAGAGAGTTAAAGCTAAGGAAGGGGTAGCAATAATGTTAAAGGATCAGTTATGGAGAGAGAAGAGGAAATATAAATGTGTAAATTCAAGGATTAAGTGGATTAAAATAAGGGTCAGATGTGAAAAGTGGGTTATAATAAGTGTGTATGCACCTGGAGAAGTGAGGAGTGTAGAGGAGAGAGGGAGGTTTTGGGAGATGTTAAGCAAGTGTGTAGTAGCATTTGAGCCAAGTGAGAGAGTAATTGTGATCTGGGACCTAAATGCCAAAGTAGGAGAAGCATTTAAAGAGGGTGTGGTAGGTAACTTTGGGGTGCCAGGTGTAAATGATAATGGGGAGCATTTGATTAAATTTTGTATAGAAAGGGGTTTTGTTATAGGTAACACATATTTCAAGAAAAAGAGGATAAATATGTATACAAGATATGATATAGGGCGTAATGACAGTAGTTTGTTGGACTATGTATTGATAGATAAAAGACTGTTGGGTAGACTTCAGGATGTACATGTTTATAGAGAGGTCACAGATATATCAGATCACTCTTTTTAGTTATAGCTATGTAACAGTGAGAGTAAAAGGTAGATGGGATACAAGGAAAATTGAAGCAGCAAGTAAGAGAGAGGTGAAGATTTATAAACTAAAGGAGGAGGCAGTTAGGGTAAGATATAAACAACTGTTAGAGGACAGATGGGCTAGTGTGAGTATAGGCAATGGGGTAGAAGATGTATGGGGTAAATTTAAGAATATAGTGTTCGAGTGTTCAGCAGAAGCTTGTGGTTACAGGAAAGTTTGTGCGGGAGGGAAGAAGAGCACTTGGAGAAAAAGTTAGCATATCTGAGTTTTTACAAACTAAGAGTGATACAAGGAGGGAGGAGTATATGGAGAGAAAAAGAGAGTTTAAGAGAGTGGTGAAGCAATGTAAAAAGAGAGCAAATGAGAGAGTGGGTGAGATGTTTTCAACAAATTTTGTTGAAAATAAGAAAAAGTTTTGGAGTGAGATTAATAAGTTGAGAAAGCCTAGGGAACGAATGGATATGTTAGTTAAAAATAAGAGAGGAGAGTTATTAAATGGAGACTCAGAGGTATCAGGAAGATGGAGGGAATATTTTGAGAAATTGTTAAATGTTGATGAAGACAGGGAAGCTGTGATTTCGTGTATAGGGCAAGGAGGAATACCATTTTGTAGGAGTGAGGAAGAACTAGTTGTGAGTGTGGGGGAAGTGCATGGGGCAGTGG
The DNA here is from genome assembly GCA_009830355.1 of Cherax destructor. Lineage (NCBI taxonomy): Eukaryota > Metazoa > Arthropoda > Malacostraca > Decapoda > Parastacidae > Cherax > Cherax destructor. The sequence goes on from WNWK01024286.1 coordinate 16,948, forward strand.
GTAGAATGAAAGGGATAAAGCAGCTGGGATTGATGGGATAAAGATAGAAATGTTAAAAGCAGGTGAGGATATAGTTTTGGAGTGGTTAGTCTTTTTATTTAATAAATTTTTGGAAGAGGGTAAGGTACCTAGGGACTGGCAGAGAGCATGCATAGTTCCTTTGTATAAAGGCAAAGGGGACGAAAGAGAGTGTAAAAATTATAGGGGAATAAGTCTGTTGAGTATACCTGGTAAAGTGTATGATAGAGTTATTATTGAAAGAATTAAGAGTAAGATGGAGAGCAGGATAGCAGATGAGCAAGGAGGCTTTAGGAAGGGTATGGGGTGTGTAGACCAAGTGTTTGCAGTGAGACATAAAGGTGAACAGTATTTTGATAAAGGTAAAGAGGTTTTTGTGGCATTTATGGATTTGGAAAAGGTGTATGATAGGGGGGCAATGTGGCAGATGTTGCAAATGTATGGAATAGGAGGTAGGTTATTGAAAGCAGTGAAGAGTCTTTACGAGGATAGAGAGGCTCAGGTTAGAGTATGTAGGCAAGAGGGAGATTACTACCCAGTAAAAGTAGGCCTTAGACAGGGATGTATGATGTCACCCATCACAAGACTCACAGAGGGAAAATTCCTAGGAATCCACCTTGACAGTAGCCTTAAATTCCAAACACACATACAACAAATTTCCAAGAAAATCTCGAAGACAGTAGGCATATTATCAAAGATATGCTATTATGTACCACAATCAGCTCTCCTTGCACTATATCATTCACTTATCTACCAGTATCTCACCTATGGAATCTGTGCATGGGGATCAACAACATTAAATCACCTTAGACCACTCATAACACAACAAAAGGCCACAGTCAGAATGATAACAAATTCCCACTCTAGACAGCATACTCCACCAATATTCAAAAGTCTCAAACTACTCACCGTAAAGAACATTCATACTTACTCTTGTGCCTACTACATATATAAAACTTTACACTCTAATATAAAACCTCCGCTCAAAATTCTCCTCACCAACTTTAATAGGACCCATGACCACAACACAAGACACAGATCACTTTTTTATATACCCGTGTTCATATCAACCTATGTAAAAATTCTATGCACATAAAGGGCCCCAGAATCTGGAATTCATTACCAGTAAATATCAAGATAATCTTGTCTGAAAATCAATTTAAGACAACTCAAAAACCACCTACTCACCCAAAACTAAATGATCATACTATAAACTACTTTGAAAAATGCTCATATTACTTTCCTATACGATAATCTCAATTTTTAATAATATGTTACTATTATGTTACCCCCTACTCAATCAAAACTAAATACTCATATTATAAGTTAATGTCAAAAATGCTCAATGTTATTTTCCTTAAGATAATCTCAATTCCATATTACCATTACTGTAACAATCTAATATCATTATATAATAATTTAAACAGTAAAATTTCATCATATTGTAATTTTGAAAATAATTTTTACCTAGAATAAACTCAATAAATTTCTCTAATATTAAGTACATAGTCTTTAAGTTACTAGAATAAGCTGCCCCTAATGCCATGGCATGTCAGTGGCTCTCCTTGCACTCAATTTACATTGTAACTACCAATACCTATGTAATCTGCAATCTGCAATGAAATAAAATTTACTTTACTTTACTTTACTTTACCATGGTTGTTCAACATATTTACAGATGGAGTTGTAAGAGAAGTGAATGCTGGGGTGTTGGCAAGAGGTGTGGGGTTAAAAGATAAAGAATCTAACACAAAGTGGGAGTTGTCACAGTTGCTCTTTGCTGTTGACACTGTGCTTTTGGGAGATTCTGAAGAGAAGTTGCAGAGGTTGGTTGATGAGTTTAGTACGGTATGTAAAAGAAGAAAATTAAAAGTGAATATAGGAAAGAGTAAAGTGATGAAAATAACAAAAAAAAATTAGTTAACGGAAGATTGGATATCAGACTGGAGGGAGAGAGTATGCAGAAGGTGAATGTATTCAGATATTTGGGAGTGGTCGTGTCAGCGGATGGGTGTATGAAAGATGAGGTAAATCATAGAACTGACGAGGAAAAAAGGTGAGTGGTGCACTGAGGAGTTTGTGGAACAAAGAACTTTATCCATGAAAGCAAAGAGGGAAATGTATGAGAGTACGTATAGTTCTAACAACGCTCTTGTATGGGTGTGAGGCATGGGTTGTGAATGTTGCAACAAGGAGAAGGCTGGAGGCAGTGGAGATGTTGTGTCTGAGGGCAATGTGTGGTGTGAATACAATGCAGAGAATCTGTAGTTTGGAGATTAGGAGGAGGTGTGAGATTACCAAAATTATTATCCAGAGAGCTGATGAGGGGTTATTGAGATGGTTTGGACATGTAGAGAGGATGGAACGAAGTAAAATGACTTCAAGAGTGTATAGATCTGTAGTGGAGGGAAGGCGGGGTAGAGGTCGGCCTAGGAAAGATGTAAGGGGGGGTAAAAGAGATTTTGTGTGTGAGTGGCTTGGACTTCCAGCAAGCATGTGTGAGCATGTTAGATAGGAGCGAATGGAGACAAATCGTTTTTAGGACTTAACGTGCTGTTGGAGTGTGAGCACAGTAACATTTATGAAGGGATTCAGGGAAACAAGCAGGCCAGTCTTGATTCCTGGAGATGGGAAGTACAGTGCTGGCACTATGAAGTAGGTGTGTTAATGTTGCAGTTTTATAACTGTAGTGTAAGCATGCCTCTGGCAAGACAGTGATGGAGTGAATGATGATGAAAGTTTTTCTTTTTCGGGCCACCTTGCCTTGGTGGGAAACAGCCGATCTGTTAATAAAAAAAAATCAAAATAGGGTTCAGAATAAACAAGACAGACATTCCTGGCACTAAAATAACATTTTCTTTGTTCATTAGTCATGTCTCCAGGCCCCTCTTATATTACTCTTGCTTTCCATTTTGAATTTTTATTCTCACAAAAAATAGAAAATTTACTGTTATGCAGACTACTGCATTATTGTATAAATGGTATAAATAATATCAGCACACTTGTGAAAGAATATAAGACTCACCAGTTGATGTGTATTGCACGCATGGCGTGATTTGTTTACTCTTGAACATCAGCAAAAATCGAGCATTTCCGCTACTTTGAACTCAATTTCAAGGTACTTTTCATCGTGAAACCAATCAAAATCTCTATATCTATAATATATCTTCCGTTCTATCAAATGAGACCAAGAAAATGAGAATACAACCATAAATACCATACGAAAATACACTGCAAAATCGCTGTTTTAAACCAAAAACACGGTCAGAGTTTTTTTTCTCATTATGCACTGCGTGCTGCAGGATTTTTTTATATTGTACACACTGACTACGCAGACCCATTCTTTCATATGTAGGCCTACCAGCTTTCTTCCACCAGATCTGAAGGTGCTAGAATTTTGGCTTATAAGTACGGGACCGACACTGGCTGTTAAGCCGTACATGTAGGGGACCGACCCTGAAAGGTTTAAGTTAGCAATAGAACTAGGCATTAAAAAACACAATAAAAAGTAAAATACAAACACAGTACACTTGCTACATACCTTAAAATATTAATATGAATGTGTGAAAGGTGAGTGGCAGTGTAAAAGTTTTCCATGTCAGCAATAAATCACTGACTTTTTTTTGTTATCTTAGGTTCTCTACAACTACTATAAATTGTAATTATCAGAACATAAAAATTACTATATAAAAATAATAAAAAAAAGAGAAAAAAAAAGGTATATCGGCAACAATTCTGCAAGCGGCAGGGCTCCTGTTGCTGTCAGGTGAGCATCCAGTGCCAACTTCTCCGCCTCATATCTCGGTAACTACTCACCCTAATTGTTTTTTTTTATCCGATAACACTTAAAAAAATGTGTTCTTTATTTCTATAAAAAAAAAAAATTCAAAACATTCGGGGCACTGGGCATGCGAACATATATATACATTTGGACCGTTTAAGGGTTAAAGGAGGGATTTGGGATATTGGCAGTTTGGAGGGACTTCTAAACTGTCATATCTGAGCGCCTCTGCAAAGACATTGATTATGCATGAGTGAGGTGAAAGTGTTGAATGATGATGAAAGTATTTTCTTTTTGGGGATTTTCTTTCTTTTTGGGTCACCCTGCCTCGGTGGGAGACAGCTGACTTGTTGAAAAAAAAAAATATACAGTGGACCCCCAAGTAATGAACAAAATTCATTCCAGAAGCCTGCTCAAGTGCCATTACCAAACGAATTTACTCCCTTAAGAAATAATGTCAAGTAGGTTAGTCCATTTCAGACCCCCAAAAATACACTTACAATATTATACTTACATAATTGTACGATTTCCGGGGTGTTCATAACTCGGGGGTCCACTGTATGTATATTTAAATGTCATCTGTAAGCTAAGCTTTAGATACTGCATTCACAAATATATACATAGTAAGGTGTTCCAAAATTTTATAAATACACAACCATTTATGTATGAATAAAGTAATGCAGTAATAATGTGATTATTGTGTCCACTGACCTCTTCATTGGAGTTTGTGCTTTCTTTTATACTGTTTATATAATTTGTTGACTAATTTAATGGCTACTTATGGTACATACCACACACAATATTTTAACATAAATATTAAAACAATGATTAGTGTACACAGTACTGTACGTACTCATATATGAATATATTTTATTACAACTCACACTCTCATGTTCTTAAGTTTAGTAATCAATACAGCACTTGATTCAATCTCCCTCGATGCTTCGGTTAACTGTTCCCCAAGGCGGGCAATCTCAGCATCCCTTTGTTTCACTTCCTGGGGTAATAACATAAGAATCTTAATGACCATGACAAATGCAAATGTCATATTTTTCATATCACAATTTATCCAATAAAGAATATTTTCCTAACTCTTATTAAGACTCATGCTGTAAGAGGTACAGGTAGTATGTCATTGATGTCAGCTAGACCTGTATACCTTGTACATGTACTTATAGAAATAAAGATTATTATTATTATTATTATAAAGTGAAGAGTAATCATGTACCCGTTCTAGCTGCAAGAGCTGATCAAGGTTATGTTGTGTAGATCCCAGGACTTGGCTGGAACTCTGGTACACCATGGATCTCAGTCTCTGCAGCTCCTCTTCACGCTCACTCACAACTTCCTGTATGGTTCATGTATGTATATCACTATTTTATCTCTATATATGTACATACTTTATATACCAATATAAAAAAAAAATTAACACATCGGCCTTTCCCATCGAGGCAGGGTGACCCAAAAAGAAAGAAAAACCCAAAAAGAAAGAAAAATACTTTCATCATCATTCAACACTTTCACCATCACTCATACATAATCACTGTCTTCGCAGAGGCGCTCAAATACGACAGTTTAGAAGTCCCTCCAAACTGCCAATATCCCAAACCCCTCCTTTAAAGCGCAGGCATTATACTTCACATTTCCAGGACTCAAGTCCGGCTAACCGGATTCCCTGAATCCCTCTCACAAAATATTACCCTGCTCACATTCCAACAGCTCATCAGGTCCAAAAAAACATTCGTCTCCATTCACTCCTATCAAACATGCTCACGCATGCTTGCTGGAAGTCCAAACCCCTTGCCCACAAAACCTCCTTTACCCTCTCCCTCCAACCTTTTTGAGGACGACCCCTACCCCGCCTTCCTTCCCCTACAGATTTATACGATCTCCAAGTCATTCTACTTTGTTTCATTCTCTCTAAATGACCAAACCACCTCAACAACTCCTCTTCAGCCCTCTGAATAATACTTTTAGTAACTCCACACCTCCTAATTTCCACACTCTGAATTCTCTGCATAATATTTACACCACACATTGCCATTAGACAGGACATCTCCACTGCCTCCAGCCGCCTCCTTGCTGCAGCATTTGCAACCCATGATTCACACCCATATAACAGTGTTGGTACCACTATACTTTCGTACATTCCCTTCTTTGCCTCCATGGATAACGTTTTTTGTCTCCACAGATACCTCAACGCACCACTCACCTTTTTTCCTTCATCAATTCTATGGTTAACCTCATCCTTCATAAAACCATCTGCTAACGAGTCAAATCCCAAATAGTATCTGAAAACATTCACTTCTTCCATACTCTCTCTCTCCAATTTTGCTTTATCTAAATCATTTGATACCCTCATCACCTTACTTTTATCTATGTTCACTTTCAACTTTCTACCTTTACACACCCTCCCAAACTCATCCACTAACCTTTGCAACTTTTCTTTAGAATCTCCCAAAAGCACAGTACAGTATCATCAGTAAAAAGTAACTGTGTCAACTCCCATTTTGTATTTGATTCCTCATAATTTAATCCCACCCCTCTCCCCAACACCCTAGCATTTACTTCTTTCACAACCCCATCTATAAATATATTTAATAACCATTGTGAAATTACACATCCCTGTCTGGGACCTACTTTTACCGGGAAGAAATCTCCCTCTCTCTTATACACCCTAACCTGAGCATCCCTGTCTAAAACATACTTTTACCGGGAAGTAATCTCCCTCTCTCCTACACACCCTAACCTGAGCCTCACTTTCCTCATAAAAATTCTTTACAGCATTTAGTAGCTTACTACCTATTCCATACACTTGCAACATCTTCCACATTGCTCCCTATCCACTCTATCACATGCCTTTTCTAAATCCATAAATGCAATGAAAACTTCCCTACCTTTATCTAAATTTTATAAACTATTTTATTTCTTTATAAACTTAAAAAAAATTTAAACCACTTTCCCTATTGTTCTACTGTTGTTATATTTTTAAGAGTGTGATTATTATTTTTCTTCTGTGTTTTCTTGACACACCAATTCTGTTTTAAACACAAAACTGATTTCTTAGCACAAACATCAACATCCAATGTTAAAATCATGATACAGTGGAACCCTCGTTTTTTGTAATTAATCAGTTCCAGTGTGACTAATGGCAAAATTGACGATTTGCGAATCCATTTTCCCCATACAAAATAGTGTAAATCATATTAATCCGTTCCAGACACCCAAAAGTATTAAAACAACAAAAATTTTGACATGAAATATAGATGTACATACACAGAAAACAATGAGACATGAAGAATAAAACAATAATACCATGACACTTACCTTTATTGAAGACTTGTTGATGTATGGAAGACAGGAGGAGGGAAGAGGATTGGAGGAGTTACTATTGTTTGGAAGGGAAATCCCCTTCCATAAAGACTTAAGAAACCAAGTCCTTTTCTGGGGTTACAGTAGAACGTCATTTAGCACGAGATTATGTTGCACGTTACCGGTATTGCACGATTTAAGATTTGTGACACATTATCATCTTACACGACGTAAAGATGATATTACACGGTTCGGCAGGAGGGGAAAAATTTTGAGCGCATGGTTATTTACTGCCTAAGAATCCTCATGCTTTGAGGAAAAGGGAATTTGTTGTTTTTCCTTCCTGCAAACTAAGTTTATTCAGATACACTGGGCCAGGAGCTGAGTCTCGACCCCTGCAACCACAATTAGGTGAGTACAGTTACATACATTATCATACATAGCAGCATATGTGTAGAGAACCTAGGATAACCCAAGTCAGTCAATGGAAATACTGTCACTCTGACTTTTTTGGGTTATCCTAGGTTCTCTACACATATGCTGCTATGTATGATAATCTTCGTAACTGTATCTGTGTATACCTGAATAAACTTACTTACAGTTTGTGGGAAGGAAAAACAAATAACCATTCTCACAAGCAGTCTTGTTACTACTACTGTTGTTGTGGTTCAGCAGACACCACCCGCCTTACCCACCCACCACGGACCCCACCATCCCAGCATTTGTACGTATTTCATACGCGTCAAGAAGTCCTGGCTACAAGCCAGCTGTGTTTGTGAAGAATAAAATAAGAGTGAATTGTGTTTTGATCTTGAATTAACGAAGAAAACAAAGATATTAGACAAGACATAACCCGTGGCCGTAATGAAGTGTTACTTTGTACACATAAAAAGATGTAAACATAAGTTTGTGTGACTGACTGACTTGACTGACTGAATGACTTGACTGACTGAATGACTTGACTGACTGAATGACTTGACTTACTGAATGACTTGACTGACTTACTGAATGACTTGACTGACTTACTGAATGACTTGACTGACTTACTGAATGACTTGACTGACTTACTGAATGACTTGACTGACTTACTGAATGACTTGACTGACTTACTGAATGACTTGACTGACTTACTGAATGACTTGACTGACTTACTGAATGACTTGACTGACTTACTGAATGGCTTGACTGACTTACTGAATGGCTTGACTGACTTACTGAATGGCTTGACTGACTTACTGAATGGCTTGACTGACTTACTGAATGGCTTGACTGACTTACTGAATGGCTTGACTGACTTACTGAATGGCTTGACTGACTTACTGAATGGCTTGACTGACTTAAAGTTAGACACTCAGTTCAACCATCGACTTCAGTTCAAGAACTTCTACTCTCCACCTCAGCCCAGTAGGGCCACAGCATAACTCTCCACTCTTCACAATCATCCACAAACACCAGCACCCACAATTTAAGGTAAATACTATTATTTCTATTACATTTGTAGTCTTAAGCAGTAAAAACAACATAATACATCACGATAATGAACTACAATTACATATTCACTTTTATTTTTGTAAGATCTGTTGGTCTAAAAAAAACTTGTTTGGCTTTTTGGGGACTCTCAGGAACGTAACCCTATTTTTCCCATTAGTTCTATTAATTATTTAACACGAAATTATCTAACACGACTTTTTCAGAAACGTAACTATCGTGCTAAATGACGTTCTACTGTAGTACATTATATTAAGGGTTTACTGACTTAAAACAATTGCAGTTCCACAGAAAAGCTGAACAACTTACTTTTAATTGATCAACTCGGGTATCAACAGCAGTACTAAGTTCATCATAATTCTGCTGTATATGAGCTTTCTCAATAGCCATTTCTTCAATATGACTACGTAACCCATCAATTTCTTCTCGGGCTACTCTCAGACTCTCTGGTTCAAGTGAGAAAGTATAAAATGTTAGAATTTTTGTGAAAGCTACAAAAAGTATAAAATATGAACTGTAAAGCTTAATAGATGTAAATTTCAACTTTAGAACATGTCATACCTATTCAAATTCCTAAACTACCCTTTCAAGGTCCGTGCTGTAGTTCTATGGCTTTGAGTTGAGGGTCCAAACTGTAGTTCTACGCCATGAGCTCAGCTCACTCAGATAAACTGTGAGCGGTAAATTTGGGCCTAGATATGAGAGAATACATCTATGTGGTAAGTGTGCACCACATAAAACAAATCCTGCACCACACAGTGCATAATGAGAGAAAAAAAACTGAGACTGTAATTTTCGATTAAAACAGCGACTTTGCAGTGTTTTTTCGTATGCTTTTTATAGTTGCATTTGCGATTTCTTGGAAGATATATTACAGAAATAGAGATGATTTTGATTGATTTAAGTACTGAAAATGGCTTGAAACTGAGCTCAAAATAGCGGAAATGTTAAATTTTTGCCAATGTTCAAGAGTAAACAAATGACCTCACACGTCTAATACGCACCAGCTTGTGGGTCTAATATACGTTCACAAATGTGGTGATATTATTTATACAATTATTACAATATCGCATAACAGTAAATCTTCCATTTTTTGGTTTGAATAAAAATTCATTATGTGAATAAAAAATAAAAATGGAATTAATTTGTAAAGACTGAAAACATAACTATTGGACAGAGGAAATGTTAGTTTAGTGCCAGGAATGCCTGCATTGTTTATTCTGCACCCTATTTTGAAATTGGAATATTTTGAACTTTGTGTTAAAATGGCTAAATTACCAATTTCCGATCACTTTATTTTGTAGTTGAAACAGCTGACTGGGCGATTTCTTGTGCTCAATCGATAGAAGTAATACTAGCAAAATAGCTAAGAATTTGGTCGACTGGAATAATGTAATTGGCCTAAATTGGGAGTCAAAGTCGGCAAAATCGCCGATGCGTAAATATCACTGACGCATCAAAATTCGCGAGAGCATAATTTTGTCAATTTTCCATCAAATTTCGTACTTTTTGTTTTATTACCTTCAGAAAAAGATTCTCTACCATTTCATAAGAAAAAATAACAAAAAAATTTTTTGAAAATTCTTGGACCCTGGTGCACACTTTGAAATTTGGCCTCTGGACCCTGAAAGGGTTAATGAATTCTCTTGTTCAGAAGGCATCTTCAGGACCCTATCCAGCAACACATACCCAAACACAACACTTTTCCTAAAGGGCTAAAGCAGAAATGATAGCACTACACAAGAAATATAATGGCTCTCTTGCTATGTCATGCTATGGCAGATTTTTGTAGACATACTATGCACATAACTGACCTTACCCAACTTTATCAACTTAGATTGGAGGGAAAGTTTATACTGTAGAGGTGCTCCTCAACTTACAATGGGGTTGCATTCTGATGAACACATCATAAGTTAAAAATATTGTAAGTTGAATACGAATATGATATGACGAATAAATAAGTAAATAAATAGCTACTGTCAGTGAATAAGTAAATAAATGTACTGCACATGTAGTGATAGTATGTTATACAGGTACTCACCATTAATGTAGTCACCTGAAAGTAACTGAGCCCAAAGAATGTTGTGAAGCATACAGCATTAAATGCTGGGGAGGAGGCTACAGTGACAGGGTCATCAATTTCACATTCAAGAGCATAGCTCATAGAAGCCACTGGGTCATCCACACTTGTTGATGGTTCAGAAACAGGTGCAGGATTCTTCAAGAAGATTTCAATTTTTGACTGAACAGTTTACATCTTTTCATTATAAATTTCTTTATAGCAAGCAAGGGTATACTTCAGTACTGGCACTTGCTGCCTCACCACTAACCTTCACATTATGACAATTATGACACCTTTTGAGGTGCTGAAATCATCCACGACTTGCTGTAAATGTTTGTGTATACGAAGGATCATCATTATGCTCTTTAAGTGTATCGAAAAGACTCTTTGCCTTAGCCTGTATCATTAGAAGGCTAAGCGGTATGCATTTTTGCATCTGTCTTCCATCCCTGTGACAAGTAATCTTTCCATATCATCAACTGGCCCAGCTCTTTGTGATGACAGTGGATTTAATGAATGCAGATGACTTCACTGAATAACTGATTCGCCTCTTATCTTTCAAGATGGTTGAGATTATCAAATGTGAAAGGCCCATGTCACATCCTTTGACCATTACGGACTTGCCACCTTCATGCTGGGTAATTATCTTAAGTTTCATTTCCAAAATAATTGCTTTCCTCTTTTTCTTCTCACCAGAAGCAGGACACACACTTGGGCATTTAGTAGACATAATGGGCTTGGGAAAATTTGGTTAAACACAGAAAAAAACATCATACAATACGTTGCTAAACACTGAGATGTTTAAAAAAAAAACAATACCACGGGCGGGGTTAGAACCTGCAATCAGAGAGTCACAAAACTCCAGACCGACGCGTTAGCCACTGGGCTAACCAGGCCCATGGTATGGTTTGTTTGCAATTGTGTCATTACAATTTCGTGAGTCACTGAGATGTTTACGTTCACGATCGCTACAGAGACTGAGAGCATGGCTGGGTGGATGCTGCCATCGCCCGGCATCAGTAGAAAGTATTGTATGGCATTTCACTAGCCCAGGAACAGATGAAAATTCAAGGTTTGATGACTACTGACCGTGCATTGCTATCGCACCATCATAAAATCAAAATATCATAAGTTGAATAATCATAGAGCAAGGAGCACCTGTATTAGACAACAGTGCATCTTATATTCTCCAGCTTTAATTTTTCTATTTTTCTAACAGAGCATTATAAATAATACCACCTGTGTTGAGCACACGGTAAGCTTTACATGTGTAACTCAGCAAATAGACTACAGTGGTACCTCGGTTTACGATGTTATCACCTTACGTTATTTTCGGTAACCGATATTTATAACGTAAGAAATTTGTTTGTGGTTTACGATGTTTGCTTCAGTTACCGACATTCGTACTCGGACCTGTCCGCTTGGCGCCCAGCTGAGCGCGCACTCCAGGGAGCGCAGTGCTATTGTTTACAAGCGAGAGCGACCACCCACCCACACCCACGCATTCATACCAGTATATTGTCATTATTCCACTGTTTTTAGTGCTTGCAACTGCTAAATAAGCTACCATGGGTCCAAGGAAAGATCCTAGTGCTAAGCCTGTGGCAAAAAGGAACAGAAATATATGTAATAGAAGTGAAGAAGGAGATAATAGAAAAATATGAAAGTGGAGTGCGATCAGTGAGCTGGCCAGGCTGTATGGTAAACCCTATTCTACCATCGCTACCATTGTGGATAAGAAATATTTAAGTAAAATCGAGGAAGCTGTTGTTGCAAAAGGTGCATCTGTGATCACAAAACAGAGACCACAAGTGGTGGAAAATGTGGAAAGGTTGTTGTTGGTGTGGATCAACGAGAAACAGTTAGCAGGAGATACTGTTTCGGAGGGAATAATATGTGAAAAAGCAAGGCAGTTGCATGATGATCTCCTTAAGAAAATGCCTGCAACGAGTGAAGTGAGCGAAATTAAAGCCAGCAGAGGCTGGTTTCAAAATTTAAGAAGCGTACTGGCATACATAGTGTTGTGAGGCATGGTGAGGGAGCCAGTTCTGACAAAAGTGCGGCTGAAAATATGTTCCTGAATTCCAGGAGTACCTAGAGGCTGAACAATTCCTCCCCAACAAGTGTTTAATTGTGATGAAACAGGCCTGTTTTGGAAGAAAATGCCCAACAGGACCTACATTACTCAGGAGGAAAAGGCACAGCCAGGACATAAGCCTATGAAAGACAGGCTAACGTTGATGCTTTGTGCCAATGCAAGTGGTGATTGCAAAGTGAAGCCTTTACTAGTGTATCTTTTGAAAATCCCCGAGTGTTTGGCAGATGCGGTGTCAGCAAGTCTAA
>WNWK01024287.1:0-29951 GCA_009830355.1 Cherax destructor
ATGGACTTCAGTAAGGCTTTTGATAGAGTCCCACATCAGAGACTATTGAGGAAAATTAAGGCACACGGAATAGGAGGAGAAATTTTTCCTGGATAGAGGCATGGTTGACAAAAGGCAGCAGAGAGTTTGCATAAATGGGGAGAAATCAGAGTGGGGAAGGTCACAAGTGGTGTTCCACAGGGGTCAGTATTGGGCCCCTTGTTGTTCACAATCTACATAAACGACATAGATGAGGGAATAAATAGCGACATAAGCAAGTTTGCCGATGACACCAAAATAGGCCGTCCAATTCATTCAAATGAGGACATTAGAGCACTCCAGGAAGATTTGAATAGACTGATGCAGTGGTCGGAGAAGTGGCAGATGCAGTTTAATATAGATAAATGCAAAGTTCTAAATATTGGACAGGACAATAACCATGCCACATATAAACTAAATAATGTAGATCTTAATACAACTGATTGCGAAAAGGATTTAGGAGTTCTGGTTAGCAGTAATCTAAAACCAAGACAGAGTGCATAAGTGTTCGCAATAAAGCAAACAGAATCCTTGGCTTCATATCAAGAAGCATAAATAATAGGAGTCCTCAGGTTGTTCTTCAACTCTATATATCCTTGGTTAGGCCTCATCTAGATTATGCTGCACAGTTTTGGTCACCGTATTACAGAATGGATATAAATGCTCTGGAAAACGTACAAAGGAGGATGACTAAGTTGATTCCATGTATCAGAAATCTTCCCTATGAGGATAGACTGAGGGCCCTGAATCTGCACTCTTAGAAAGGCGTAGAATTAGGGGGATATGATTGAGGTATATAAATGGAAAACAGGAATAAATAAAGGGGATGTAAATAGCGTGCTAAAAATATCTTGTATTGACAGGACTCGAAGCAATGGCTTTAAGTTGGATAAATTCAGATTCGGAAGGGATATAGGAAAGCATTGGTTTGGTAATAGAGTTGTCGATGAGTGGAACAAACTCCCGAGTACAGTTATAGAGGCTAAAACGTTGTGTAGTTTTAAAAATAGGCTAGATAAATATATGAGTGGGTGCGGGTGGGTGTGAGTTGTACCTGACTAGCTTGTGCTACTAGGTCAGATGCCGTGCTCCTTCCTTAAGTGAATGTAACCTGACCTGGCTGGGGCAGGGCATTGGCTTAAGCCAGCGGGAGAATTGGACCTGCCTCGCATGGGCCAGTAGGCCTGCTGCAGTGTTCCTTCTTTCTTATGTTCTTATCACCCATGTATAACACACACCGCCAGAATACTTCACCCATGTATTTCACACACTGCCAGTATACTTCACCCATGTATCACACACTGCCAGTATACTTCACCCATGTATCACACACTGTCAGTATACTTCACTAATGTATCATACACATCACCAGTATACTTCGCCAATGTATCTTACACACGGCCAGTATACTTCACCCATGTATCACAAATACTGCCATCATACTTCACCCATGTATATCACACACTGCCAGCATACTTCACACATGCATCACACACTGCCAGTATACTTAACCCATGTACAACACACACTGCCAGTATACTTCACCCATGTATTTCACACACTGACAGTATACTTCAACCATGTATCACACACACTGCCAGTATACTTCACCGGTGAATCTCACACAGTGCCAGTATACTTCACCGATGTATCTCACACACTGCCAGCATACTTCACCCATGCATCACACACTGCCAGTATAATTCACCCATTCATAACACACACTGCGAGTATACTTCACCCATGTATCACAAACAGTGCCAGCATACTTCACACATGTATCACACACACCGCCAGTATACTTCACCTATGTATCTCACACACTGACAGTATACTTCACCAATGTATCACACACACCGCCAGTATAATTCACCCATGCATAAAACACACTGCGAGTATACTTCACCCATGTATCACAAACAGTGCCAGCATACTTCACCCATGTATCACACACACCGCCAGTATACTTCACCTATGTATCTCACACACTGCCAGTATACTTCACCAATGTATCACACACACCGCCAGTATACTTCACCCATGTATCTCACCCCCAGAATACTTCACCTATGTATCTCACACATTGCCAGTATACTTCACCCATGTATCACACACACAGTCAGTATACTTCACCCATGTATCCCACACACTGCCAGTATACTTCACCCATGTATATCACACACTGCCAGCATACTTCACCCATGTATCTCACACACTGCAAGTATACTTCACCCATGTATATCACACACTGCAAGTATACTTCTCCCATGTATCTCACACACTGACAGTATTCTTCACCCCTATATCACACACTCTGCCAGTATACTTCACCCATGTATCACACACACTGCCAGTATACTTCACTCCTGTTTCTCAAACACTGTCCCTATACTTCACCCATGTATCACACACACCACAAGAATACTTCACCTATGTATATCACACACTGCCAGTATACTTCACCCATGTATCACACACACACCGCCAGTATACTTCACCCATGTATCACACACACTGCCAGCATACTTCACCCATGTATCACACACTGCCAGTATACTTCACCCATGTATCTTTCACACTGCCAGTATACTTCACTCATGTATCACACACACCGCCAGTATACTTCTCCCATATATTTCACACACTGCCAACATACTTCACCCATGTATCATACACACTGCCTGCATACTTCGCCCATGTATCACACACACTGCCAGTATACTTCTCCCATGTATGAGTTCCCTTGCAGGTGAGTCAGGTTGGAGTGGCAGTGGTGGTGGTAAAAGCTTTGAATTCATGACCGTTGTTTCTGAAGTTGGAACAGAAATTCTTGTTTTAAATTGGACAGTCGGTCGTCGATTGGTGGTACTAATAACACTTCCAGCAGGGTGAGTATTACGAGTGGGCAAAGTATAGAGTGCTTTTTAACTCGTAATATAAATCAATATTCCTTCCTTCTTTTGTATCAAATAGGAAATAGAAAATTCAAACAAAAATCGATTTAATTTAATTAAACTAGAATTAGCTTTTGTTTGATAAGTATGCTATAAATATATATATACACTGTTTAAGGTTCCTTTAAGTTTCTAAAGGAAGTTAACACATTCTTAAACACTGAACCTTCAGTATTAATGAAGTACAATAAGAAAATACTACAATGCACGATAAACACAAATATGGTTTCTGACTGGCCGTGTTTCAAAAATAATTCACTGGGGTATCACTCAGTAGAACAGTTCTGGCTTACACCGTAAAGACAATCAAAATCCAATGATCAAGTGGCTGCTTATTCCCATGTCCATGCTAGATAATGGCGTGAGAATGGCTACAATATCAGAGAATAGGTGCTCTCTCTCTGCTAAGTCAAGTGAGACACTACCTAGACAAATCCTAGTGCACCACAAGTCACGTCGGATCAAGTGATATAATTATTTGGCGCCAACTTGTGACGTCACGACAAAACAACATGAGTGAACTGTGTACTGGTAGTTACATGCTTTACTTATAACACTCATAGCCAGATATATAAATATATACCGTACGGGTAAAATAATACTGAGTTATGATGAAGGATGAATAGGATAATAATACCAAGATCCAGTAGCTTCGATTTAGCTAATAACGAAGATACTAGCAAGGTCGTATTATCAAAGAGATGAAATATATACAAGATATCATGACACCCCACCCCCCAAGAGTGGGTTCTCTAAACAAGGTCTTAACTTGACACAAGTCTCTTCGGGAGGATTCGGAGATGAAGTAACTGCGCAACTGACAACAGATACTCTTCATCGCTGCTCACTCATGCCGAAGGTTTTAACGAGGAAAATTTCCACCTCTCCACCTCTGTTTGAAATAGAGTATCATTAATACCATATATTGATTATATATAAAAAAATTTTTAGGGGCGAGAAAGAGTATCAGCAATGACATTATCGGGACCTTTAATGTGAGATATAACAAAGGCATAAGGTTGAATCCTTAGTGCCCATCTTAGGATTCGAACATTCTTGGACTTCATCGTGTTGATGAAAGTCAATGGGTTATGATCTGAATATATGGCAATTTTATGGGGGGACGAACCTAAGTATATGTCAAAATGTTCTAGGGCCACTACAAGGGCTAAAGCTTCTTTCTCTACGGTAGAGTAATTTTGTTGGTGGGATTTTAACTTTGATGAAAAATAACAAATAGGGTGGAGAATATCATTGCTTGAAGAGCTTTGAAGTAGTACGGCCCCTAGTGCATAGCTACTAGCATCTATGTGCAATATAAATGGTTTGGTAAAGTCAGGACTTTGTAAAATAGGAGCAGAAGACAATATTCGCTTCAGTCTCTTGAAAGCTTCTTCATATCTTGATTTGGGCCTTACTCAAATTTTCAGCAGCAACCTCTTCCGCATCGCACTAGAAGAGGTTTGTATCGAAGGTCCGGTTCTCCCTGTCCAGACGTCTCTTAAGACGGCCATAGGTCCACGAACTTCATGTCCATATATAAGTTCAAAGGGAGAGAAACCTATACTATCTTGATCGCTTTCCCTGATTGCAAATAATAAAAAAGGTAAGCCTTCATCCCAATCTTTAGCAGATTGTTCACAAAAGGTGCGTAGCATTGTCTTTAAGGTTTGGTGGAACCTTTCCAGTGCTCCTTGAGACTGTGGACGATAACTCGTGGAAAACACCGAGTTCACTCCCAGACCAGACAAGGCCTCTTTAAATACTTTCGAAGTAAAATTCGTTCCCTGGTCAGACTGGATTTCTTGTGGAATGCCTACTTGAGCAAAGAATTTAACCAGGGCACGGATTATTACTCTGGCGGTGATCTTCCGCACAGGGATAGCCTCAGGATATCTGGTGACTGTATCCATGATAGTAAAAAGATACTGGTTACCTTGTCTAGTCTTGGGCAAAGGTCCTACACAGTCGATTATAAGGCGAGAAAAGGGATCACCAGGAGCAGGGATTGGAACCAAAGGTGCAGGAGGCGGAGTATGGGCGGTTTTTCCAGCCAATTAACATACATGGCATTCCTTCAGATACTCAGTAACTCTTTCATACATCTTGGGCCAGTAAAATTGTTTCCATATTTTTCCTAGTGTCTTTTTGATCCCTAGATGTCCACCCAATGTACTGCTATGAGCAAATTCAAGAACCAGGTCCTGGGAGATTTTTGGTAGTACAACTAAGTCTCGGTATGAATTCAGTCGCTTAACTACTTCTTTCTTCTTTAGAATCCCGGTACTGTCAAAAAAGAAACAGTTCTCTTCCTCTTTGGCCTGTGTCTCCGACACAGCAGATTTTCTACAAGATTCTAAATCGAAATCTATTGTTTGAGCCTGGATTAAGTCATCTCTATCCAAACTCCTGATTTCAGCAGGAGTAATAGTAGGTTCTTTAGTGGTCGTGCAGGGTCTAGAGACATCAGTCCTGTTAACACCACTAAACAGCAATCCGATACCCATATCTTCATCATCCTTGGGATTAGAAGGTATGACCTTTGCAGAGCGGGACATAGCCCTAGTTACTACATTAAGAGGAAATAAGGAAGGACCCTCCTTTGAAACCTCTAGAGCATAGTTTATATCAGAGTTATTTTGAAACACTATCGGTTCTGGACATATTCCTCTATGAGATATATCATTTCCTAGAGTAAATCTACTCCTTAATGGGGAACGACCCGAGGACAATCCTACCGTGATCCATCCAACATAATGAGAAGTCTCCAAGTAAACCCAACATAAAGGTACTTTAATTAGGGCGCCTCCGTACGCCTCTAACAACACTTCTAATTCAGGGTCATTTTTTTCTCTGATAGGTAGCACTCCCTCCCTTAATAGAGAGATATAACAACCTGTGTCTCGAAAGGTGGTAATATCAACTAACCTTTTTGGGTCCAATCCAACTTTCCCTTTCGAGAGGTATGGGGCCATTGTCTCCTGCACGAGACTAGCAGAGGGTGTTCTGACATCTAGTCATCGAGGCTGATGGTCATTATGAAGAGATGAAGTCAACT
Source organism: Cherax destructor (assembly GCA_009830355.1). Taxonomy (NCBI): domain Eukaryota; kingdom Metazoa; phylum Arthropoda; class Malacostraca; order Decapoda; family Parastacidae; genus Cherax; species Cherax destructor. The sequence continues at coordinate 6,031 of WNWK01024287.1, forward strand.
GGGAGTTAGTAGTTTTGGTGTGTTTATCAGTAGAGCAAGTAATCACCTGCGTTGGGTAAGTCCTTTCTTGGTGATTCTTCAGGTCTCTACTTCTCTTAAAACACTGACTCTTTTGGTGTCCCGTCTTCCTACAATACTGACAGAATAGGTCTTGATTCAATCTTATTTCTGCTTTTGGAGCCTCTTCCCTGCCAGAACCAAATTTCTTTCCTATCATAGGTGGTATAGACTTTCCATCGTGGGAGGGTCAATGAGTATTCCTCTCACGAGTATTAGGTTTTCTTTGGGGAGTCAGTAACTTATCCGAATTCTTGGAGTCCGTCAACTGTAGTGTCACCTCGTAATGGTCTGCCATGGCCGCCGTTTCTAATAGCTTGAAAGTAGAATGTCCAATCAGGTAAGTGCGTAGACGTTCAGGCAGATAAGTAAAGAAATCCTCATGTAGGATCATTTGAACCAATTCTTCTACTGTAGAACAATCCGCAGCCCTTCGCCATCTCTCGAAAGCAGTTTGTTTTTCTCTTGCAAACTCTAGCCACGATTGATGGGAATGTCGAGTCAAGTTTCAGAAAGATTTTTGGTAACTCACTGGTAGTAACTCGTAGGTATCTAAAATGGTTTTTTTCACCACATCGTAGTCCGAATATTGATCGAACGGCAAACTTGCAGCGCAGCTTTGAGCTTTTCCCGTAAGGGTCGTGTGTAATAAGGCGGCCCAATGTTCCTTGGGCCACTGCATCATTTGCGCCTGGTTCTCAAATGCTTCGAAAAAGGAGTCAAGATTCGTCTCACTGAACTTGGGGACTAGAGAAGCAGCTCGGTGAAGATCAAAAGTTTCGGAAACACCTCTCCCCCGACGCTCAGACGATTCCTTCTGTAGTTGCCGTTGGTATCGTAGGGTTTCCCTTTCAAAATCCTCTTGATTTAGTTTTCTTTGGACTTCAAGACGTTTAGTTTGTAGAAAAAGAATTCGTTCTAGCCGATCACACTGTTCCTGAGAGAGAGTCTCGGGAGGAATCGACATGGATGATGGATGATTACCGTCCGTTGTTCCAGGTTGATCAGATTCAGTAAGTCTGGAGAAGAGTGTGAGAGCTGGTGACACAGGTTCTGCCATATTCCCGGCGTTCGTCTCATCTTGACTGATTCTCTGTTCTGATTCTCTGGACGTTTGAGGTAATTCTTCAGTGGGTGGAGACAAAAGAGCTTCCCTCCTGTCTTGTGTTGCGCCATTTATCTGTGAGATCAGACTATTCGTATCCTCTGATTCAACTAAGGGTTCATCATGGACATCGGGAAACAACAAGTTCTGTATTATGGAGAGCAGTGTGTTTGCCGTATAATGTCTATTATATGGTACACCCAGGACTCTGGCTACTTGCCACCACCTTTGTAATTTCAAAGTTGCCAATCTGTGCACTGTAATATCTTCGAATAATGATGTGAGAACTTCCATTTTGCTTAATTTATTGAAAATTTTAATTTACTGTAGCTCTTAGGAGCAGACCCCCATTTATTACGAGTGGGCAAAGTATAAAGTGCTTTTTAACTCGTAATATAAATCAATATTCCTTCCTTCTTTTGTATCAAATAGGAAATAGAAAATTCAAACAAAAATCGATTTAATTTAATTAAACTAGAATTAGCTTTTGTTTGATAAGTATGCTATAAATATATATATATACACTGTTTAAGGTTCCTTTAAGTTTCTAAAGGAAGTTAACACATTCTTAAACACTGAACCTTCAGTATTAATGAAGTACAATAAGAAAATACTACAATGCACGATAAACACAAATATGGTTTCTGACTGGCCGTGTTTTCAAAAATAATTCACTGGGGTATCACTCAGTAGAACAGTTCTGGCTTACACCGTAAAGACAATCAAAATCCAATGATCAAGTGGCTGCTTATTCCCATGTCCATGCTAGATAATGGCGTGAGAATGGCTACAATATCAGAGAATAGGTGCTCTCTCTCTGCTAAGTCAAGTGAGACACTACCTAGACAAATCCTAGTGCACCACAAGTCACGTCGGATCAAGTGATATAACTATTTGGCTCTAACTTGTGACGTCACGACAAAACAACATGAGTGAACTGTGTACTGGTAGTTACATGCTTTACTTATAACACTCATAGCCAGATATATAAATATATACCGTACGGGTAAAATAATACTGAGTTATGATGAAGGATGAATAGGATAATAATACCAAGATCCAGTAGCTTCGATTTAGCTAATAACGAAGATACTAGCAAGGTCGTATTATCAAAGAGATGAAATATATACAAGATATCATGACAGTGAGACATGAGCAAAACGTTCTGGTTCGATGTGTCGTGGATGCATTTGGTAGGAGGAGATGGCGAGGCCCAAGTTCCTCGTTAGAGGTCTTCAGAGTATCAGTTGATAGGGAAGTAATGATCTTATCCAACAGTTTGACAAAAACAGAATGCTTTGCCAGCAGGAAAGGTGACGGAGGGACGTTTGAATTGTCGGTTTCCGAGTGTTTTCACTGCGTTGTCGTCCATAAGTTTCGATGCTTCATTATCATCAGTACAGACGATAATGAAGGAGTCTTTCAAAGAGTGGATAGCTGTAAATATTACGTGCAAACAGGTCTTTACAGCGGCAGCAAGGGTAAGTTTGGTAGTCATTGATATCTCCACTGGACGCTTGCTCGAGGAGCAAGCGTCGTGAAAGAGTAAAGGTGTTGACTGAAGGATAGAGATTCCTCTCAGAGCTTCTGTGACTGCACAGGGCGAAGTCTACACAGCGAATTCCTAATCCTCATATCAGACATAGACAGATGTAATCCACAGCACCGTGTCATCCTTTGCAGACGATACTAGGATTTGCATGAGACTGTAATCTATTGAGGACACGGTTAACCTCCAAGAAGATATAAACGAAGTTTTCCAATGGGCAACGGAGAACAATATGATGTTCAATGAAGACAAATTCCAACTACTTCGTTATGGAAAACTGAAGATAATAATTAGAACTGAGTATACTACAAATTTTTGATCATACAATAGAGCTAAAAAATAATGTGAGGGACCTGGGAGTGGTAATGTCTGAAGATCTCACTTTCAAGAATCACAGCAGTGCCACGATCACAACTGCAAAGAAAATGATTGGCTGGATAATGAGAACTTTCAAAACAAGAGATGCCAAACCAATGATGATCCTTTTCAAATCACTTGTTCTCTAAAGGCTGGAAAACTGCTGTAAATTAATATCTCCGTTCAAAGCAGGTGAAACTGCAGATCTAGAGAGTGTGTAGATGAATAGTTCAAAGAACCGACAAGTTGTTAAATTAGACACATATGCAACACTTGGGTATCTTTATTGAGGAAAACGTTTCGCCACACAGTGGCTTTGTCTCACCTGTCTACAGTATATAAGCAACTTCTATTTGCCCTATGCTGTACTTGCTTCAAGACTGATGGACTGAACACATCGACTCCAGGCCGAGGGACTGATTACCTCAAACTCCTCCTCTCCTTTCAACTTTGTATTGGACTGATGAAGCCACTGTGTGGCGAAACGTTTCCTCAATAAAGATACCCAAGTGTTGCATATGTGTCTAATTTAACATCTAGAGAGTGTACAGAGAACTTTAACTGCACATATAAGTTCCATCAAACACTTCAACTACTGAGAACGCTTGAATACATTTGACTTGTACTCGCTGGAACGCAGGCGAGAGAGATATATCATAATCTACACTTGGAAAATCCTAGAAGGAATGGTCCCGAATCTGCACACAAAAATAATTCCCTACGAAAGTAAAAGACTGGGCAAGCGAAGCAAAATACCCCCAATGAAAAGTAGGGGCGCCATTGGCACACTAAGAGAAAACACCATAAGTGTCCGAGCCCCAAGACTGTTCAACAGCCTCTCACCAGGCAAAATGAAAATTACCAATACGCCCCTGGCTGCCTTCTAGAGGAAGCTGGACAGATACTTAAAGTCGGGGATAGATCAGCCGGAATACGTGCAGCCAGAAGTAACAGTCTGGTTGATCAGGCCCTGATCCACCTGGAGGCCTGGTTGTAGACCGGGCAAAGGGGGCGTGTGTGGCTAGTTAATGTTCTAATTCGGACATATCATCATAAGTTTGTTTCCTACGTGCCTGGAGTTTACCTGGAGAGGGTTTCGGGGGTCAACGCCCACGCGGCCAGGTCTGAGACCAGGCCTCATGGTGGATCAGGGTCTGATCAACCAGGCTATTACTGTCGGCCGCACGCAAACTGACGTACGAACCACAGCCCGGTTGGTTAGGTACTGACTTTAGGTGCCTGTCCAGTGCCTTCCTGAAGACAGCCAGGGTCTATTGGTAATCCCCCTAATGTATGCTGGGAGGCAGTTGAACAGTCTTTGGCCCCGGACACTTATGGTGTTGTCTCTCAGTGTACTCGTGGCGCCAATGCTTTTCATCGGGGGAATGTTTCATCTCCTGCCGAGTTTTTTGCTTTCATAGGGAGTGATTTTCGTGTGCAGGTTTGGTACCAATCCCTCCAGGACCTTTCAAGTGTATATTATCATGTATCTCTCTCGCCTGCGTTCCTGGGAATACAGATCAAGGACCTTCAACCGTTCCCAGTAATTTAGGTGCTTTATCGGACACTCTCCAGGTCTGCAATGTCGCCAGCATTGAAGGGGGCTGTTAGTGTACAGCAGTATTCAAGCCTAGAGAGAACAAGTGATTTGAAGAGTGTCATCATGGGCTTGGCGTCCCTAGTTTTGAAGGTTCTCATTATCCATCCTATCATTTTCCTAGCCGATGAGGTAGATACATGGTTAGAATTTGTCGTATACCTTGATACATTTTTTATTTCCTCAAGTTTTCCATATCTGAGTAGTTGAACTTCATATTGTTTTGAGTGGCCCATTTGAAGATTTGGTTGATGTCTGCTTGGAGTTTTGCAGTGTCTTCAATGGAGGTCACTGCCATGACAATCCGGGTGTCATCCGCAAAGGAAGACACGGAGCTATAGCTTACATCTCTGTCTATGTCAGAAATGAGGATGAGGAATAGAATGGGAGCGAGTATTGTGCCTTGTGGAACAGAGATTTTCACCGTGGCTTCCTGGGACTTTACTCTGTTTACTATTACTCTTTGTGTTCTATTTGTCAGGAAGTTATAGATTCATATACCAACTTTTCCTGTTATTCCTTTATCACACATTTTGTGCTATTACACCATGGGCACACTTGTCGAAAGCTTTTGCAAAGTCTGTGTATACTACATCTGTATTTTGTTTATCCTCAACAGCATCCAGGACCCTGTCATAGTGGTCCAGGAGCTGGGACAGGCAGGAGCGACCTGCTCTAAACCCGTGTTGCCCTGGGTTGTGTAATTGATGGGTATCTAGGTGGTTGGCGATCTTGCTTCTTAGAACCCTCTCAAATATTTTTATGACATGGGATGTTAGTGCTATTGGCCTGTAGTTCTTTGCAATTGCTTTACTGCCACTTTTGTTGAGTGGGGCTATGTCTGTTGTCTTTAGTGTGTGTGGGATGACCCCTGTGTCCATGCTCCCTCTCCATAGAACGCTGAAGAGCCTGGGACAGAGTGCATAGGCATGTCATTTATTGCCTTTTCAAAGTGTTGTGGAGTTAGAATAATATACGGCTTGTGTATTGTCCCTGTAACTGTATTGTGCCTTTCTATTATGTATTACAATATTTGATAGACTTGGATCATATATACACTTGTGATAGGGAATATAACTAATGTGCATGTGAGTGGGAATTATGTACTGATATAAAGAAACTTAGCAGTCAGGATCTGAAGGAGATAGAAAAGGTATTTACTGATAAATTTAAAAAAAATATTTCCCTAGCGATGCAGTCAAATGTTAAGCAATAGTATGTGAGTACTTCGTCAGACGTGACAGACCGACCTTATAACAACATTACTGCTTCTCTTTCATGATATTATTCTAATTTTAAACAGACAAATAAAATCAAAGAAAGTTCAAAGTAGTTCGAGGTTGAAATAGAAATATTAAACATTTAATAAGTGTCAAGAGAAGAAATTATTGACTGGGTGAAGACTGGTAGGAACACTCTCTCTCTCTCTCTCTCTCTCTCTCTCTCTCTCTCTCTCTCTCTCTCTCTCTCTCTCTCTCTCCAATACTGAGGGATATGACAGAGTGAAAAAAACACACACTTTTAAAGCTCTGGCTTTGTGAAGAAAAAATGGAAGCAATGAAGGATTATTATGAAGTGAGGAAAAATGATGAAGTAAATGTGTTTGTTTAGACATTCTGGAAAAAAGATGCAGAACAAAGCAATAAAAATCATGGTAAGAAACATTTTAAGATTTATAAAGTCTTTGTAATATTTTTTTTATTAATGACACATGGACCTGATGAAAGCCCCAAGATGGTAGAGAGGGTTGAGGAGGACCTTAAAGACGAACCACTGGCCTCACACACTGGCCTCACACACTGGCCTCACACACTGGCCTCACACACTGGCCTCACACACTGGCCTCACACACTGGCCTCACACACTGGCCTCACACACTGGCCTCACACACTGGCCTCACCCACTGGCCTCACACACTGGCCTCACACACTGGCCTCACACACTGGCCTCACACTCACACTCACACACCTCACGGGATTATTTATGAGTTAAAAGGGTGAGAGAGATCAGAGCCGGGTGAGGGAGATGACAGCAGGGTGGTGAGGGAGATGACAGCAGGGTGGTGAGGGAGATGACAGCAGGGTGGTGAGGGAGATGACAGCATGGTGGTGAGGGAGATGACAGCATGGTGGTGAGGGAGATGACAGCAGGGTGGTGAGGGAGATGACAGCAGGGTGGTGAGGGAGATGACAGCACGGTGGTGAGGGAGATGACAGCATGGTGGTGAGGGAGATGACAGCAGGGTGGTGAGGGAGATGACAGCAAGGTGAGGGAGATGACAGCAGGGTGGTGAGGGAGATGACAGCAGGGTGGTGAGGGAGATGACAGCAGGGTGGTGAGGGAGATGACAGCAGGGTGGTGAGGGAGATGACAGCAGGGTGGTGAGGGAGATGACAGCAGGGTGGTGAGGGAGATGACAGCAGGGTGGTGAGGGAGATGACAGCAAGGTGAGGGAGATGACAGCAGGGTGGTGAGGGAGATGACAGCAAGGTGAGGGAGATGACAGCAGGGTGGTGAGGGCGATGACAGCAAAGTGAGGGAGATGACAGCAGGGTGGTGAGGGAGATGACAGCAAGGTGAGGGAGATGACAGCAGGGTGGTGAGGGAGATGACAGCAAGGTGAGGGAGATGACAGCAGGGTGGTGAGGGAGATGACAGCAAGGTGAGGGAGATGAGGGCAGAGTGAAGGTGATGACACAAGAACAAGGAAGATGTTAATATAGACATAAAACACAGGTTTTGTGTTGTTACTTTCTCTGATGATGGTCACAGTTAATGTAACTACAACACTCCAGCAAAGTAATATTTAAAACTGTCAAAGGAAACTTTAAAAACTGCTCTAGCAACTGAATGCTAATTTCTGGATTTTCATGGAAAAATTTCTATGAAATTTAGACATTAATTACAAAAACAGTCAGATTCTGAGTCACACTTTGTGTGTGAAACAATGTAAGTCAGAATTGTGATTCACACTGATGGGAAAGATAAAGAGTAAGTAATGAAGAAATGTGTTGAACATAATTTAACAACATAATTTAAATGAATATCAATAAATAATTGAATAAAACACTATATCGGATATATAAAAAATGTGGTGGATTTGCCAGGTTGCAGGATCAACAATGTAGTGGACTTGCCAGGTTGCAGGATCAACAATGTGGTGGACTTGCCAGGTTGCAGGATCAACAATGTAGTGGACTTGCCAGGTTGCAGGATCAACAATGTGGTGGACTTGCCAGGTTGCAGGATCAACAATGTAGTGGACTTGCCAGGTTGCAGGATCAACAATGTGGTGGACTTGCCAGGTTGCAGGATCAACAATGTGGTGGACTTGCCAGGTTGCAGGATCAACAATGTGGTGGACTATGCCAAGTTGCAGGATCAACAATGTGTTGGACTTGCCAGGTTGCAGGATCAACAATGTAGTGGACTTGCCAGGTTGCAGGATCAACAATGTGGTGGACTTGCCAGGTTGCAGGATCAACAATGTAGTGGACTTGCCAGGTTGCAGGATCAACAATGTGGTGGACTTGCCAGGTTGCAGGATCAACAATGTGGTGGACTTGCCAGGTTGCAGGATCAACAATGTGGTGGACTATGCCAAGTTGCAGGATCAACAATGTGTTGGACTTGCCAGGTTGCAGGATCAACAATGTGTTGGACGTGCCAGGTTGCAGGATCAACAATGTAGTGGACTTGCCAGGTTGCAGGATCAACAATGTAGTGGACTTGCCAGGTTGCAGGGTCAACAATGTGGTGGACTATGCCAAGTTGCAGGATCAACAATGTGTTGGACTTGCCAGGTTGCAGGATCAACAATGTGGTGGACTTGCCAAGTTGCAGGATCAACAATGTGTTGGACTTGCCAGGTTGCAGGATCAACAATGTGGTGGACTTGCCAGGTTGCAGGATCAACAATGTGGTGGACTTGCCAAGTTGCAGGATCAACAATGTGGTGGACTTGCCAGGTTGCAGGATTAACAATGTGGTGGACTTGCCAGGTTGCATGATTAACAATGTGGTGGACTTGCCAGGTTGCAGGATCAACAATGTGGTGGACTTGCCAAGTTGCAGGATCAACAATGTGGTGGACTTGCCAGGTTGAAGGATCAACAATGTGGTGGACTTGCCAAGTTGCAGGATCAACAATGTGGTGGACTTGCCAGGTTGCAGGATTAACAATGTGGTGGACTTGCCAGGTTGCATGATTAACAATGTGGTGGACTTGCCAGGTTGCAGGATCAACAATGTGGTGGACTTGCCAAGTTGCAGGATCAACAATGTGGTGGACTTGCCAGGTTGCAGGATCAACAATGTGGTGGACTTGCCAGGTTGCAGGATTAACAATGTGGTGGACTTGCCAGGTTGCAGGATCAACAATGTGGTGGACTTGCCAAGTTGCAGGATCAACAATGTGGTGGACTTGCCAGGTTGCAGGATCAACAATGTGGTGGACTTGCCAGGTTGCAGGATTAACAATGTGGTGGACTTGCCAGGTTGCAGGATTAACAATGTGGTGGACTTGCCAGGTTGCAGGATCAACAATGTGGTGGACTTGCCAGGTTGCAGGATCAACAATGTGGTGGACTTGCCAGGTTGCAGGATCAACAATGTGGTGGACTTGCCAGGTTGCAGGATCAACAATGTGGTGGACTTGCCAGGTTGCAGGATTAACAATGTGGTGGACTTGCCAGGTTGCAGGATCAACAATGTGGTGGACTTGCCAGGTTGCAGGATCAACAATGTGGTGGGTTTGCCAAGTTGCAGTTTCAACAATGTGGTGGACTTGCCAGGTTGCAGGATCAACAATGTGTTGGACTTGCCAGGTTGCAGGATCAACAATGTGGTGGACTTGCCAGGTTGCAGGATTAACAATGTGGTGGACTTGCCAGGTTGCAGGATCAACAATTTGGTGGACTTGCCAGGTTGCAGGATCATATTCACACTGTTTCCTGACATAAACAGATCACAGTGTGTGATACAAGTGTACTCAGAGCTAAGGGTATGTGTGTGTTCTTGTCTATAAGAGCTGATATACGTCAACAAAAATTTTATAACAATCTATCGAAGATAATAATGGCGAAACACAACGAAGATAGTGAAAAATAGATGGAGACAAGATGGGAACAGCGACATTATGAGATCAACCGTAAGAGAGCTGACTCTTCCCAGGTCTAGCTCACACTCTCTTACTTTCATAGTTTTTCTTACATTCTTCTAGAACTATTTTTTTGAGAAGTGTTTTAGGTAGTTATTACAATATTAGTTACGAGAGCTATGGGCAAACCCGATTACTCGGCCTGTTAATCTAAAGGATACTGCTCTCATAAGCAATAATGCAATACCGTAACAATATAATAAAGGGTTTTTGTCCGGGGTAAAGTAAATACAGAGACATTAATTTATAAATATATATTTCTTTCTACTTGTAAAATGCGTATATAAAGAATATAGTACAATCTCTGTACAACATATAAAAACACAAGCATGATCTTTGTACATTAAAAATAAGCGTAGTATTTGTACTATAGGTTAAACAATATGCATTGTTATAATTATACGACTAGACTTTAATGTCACACGACATATGAGAGAAAGACACTCATCAGTGTCACACTAGACAGCACAACATACCGGTTTCACACTAGATACCACAACATACCGGTGTCACACTAGACACCACAACATACCGGTGTCACACTAGACACCACAACATACCGGTGTCACACTAGATACCACAACATACCGGTGTCACACTAGACACCACAACATACCGGTGTCACACTAGACACCACAACATACCGGTGTCACACTAGACACCACAACATACCGGTGTCACACTAGACACCACAACATATCGGTGTCACACTAGACACCACAACATATCGGTGTCACACTAGACACCACAACATACCGGTGTCACACTAGACACCACAACATACCGGTGTCACACTAGACACCACAACATACCGGTGTCACACTAGACACCACAACATACCGGTGTCACACTAGACACCACAACACACCGGTGTCACACTAGACACCACAACATACCGGTGTCACACTAGACACCACAACATACCAGTGTCACACTAGACACCACAACATACCGGTGTCACACTAGACACCACAACATACCGGTGCCACACTAGACACCACAACCTACCGGTGTCACACTAGACACCACACCATACCGGTGTCACACTAGACACTACAACATACCGGTGTCACACTAGACACCACAACATACCGGTGTCACACTAGACACCACAACATACCGGTGTCACACTAGACACCACAACATACCGGTGTCACACCAGACACCACAACATACCGGTGTCACACCAGACACCACAACATATCAGTGTCACACCAGACACCACAACATATCAGTGTCACACAAGACACCACAACATATCAGTGTCACACCAGACACCACAACATATCAGTGTCACACCAGACACCACAACATATCAGTGTCACAAGATCTTACTAGTGACAAGCCACGTAGTCATGACCCCATCAACAATGTGTCATATGACACTACCATTCTTATTGTCATGACACGCCTTCGTCTCCATGTCTGCATAGACACCCTTGTCTATGTGTTATGACACTTTCTCACAGTGTCACACGACACTTCTCTGTCACATGACGCCCTGCGTGTCACGTGACACACCTTCTCTACCGTGTCACACAAGACACCCTTTTCTCTTTGCCATAACATTCTTTCTTCTCAAACCCTTTTCTCTGTGTCATAACACCATCACTGTAATTACCTTTTGAACAGTGTCACAAGACTCAATGACAGTCACATGAGCCATAATGTAATGTGGTGCGTCCATCAAGGCTGGGAAGAAGACTGAGTCAAGTATGGCCAGCTGGGATACAATCACTGATGCCATCCACAGCTCAGACCATACTGCAGTAGTGGACCAAGTTGGGATCCACGTTCCTCACAAGTCGTGGATCATACTGCCTTTATGTCAGGTTCCACCCCCTGACATAAACTATGGTGACGTCACACCGGGCGCTGTAGCCCAGTAATACTGGACGTGCAGTAACCAAATGGTCCGTCAACCATTCAACCCAATTATCTTGTTCAGGGATCGCAACAGTAGTCGTGGTACCTTAATGAGGCTGCCATTTTTTTTCTTTTCTTTTCTTCTTCCTCCAAATTGTTATTTTATTTCACATATTAATAAAAAATGCTGAATTCATCCAATCGCCTTCAATTTTTCAACACTTTTTAACAATTGTCAAGTTTACGATCTCTATGGCGCAAGTTGCTGAACCATTTGTCAGCATCCTAAAATGGCTCAGATAACTTTTGAAAAAGAGGCCACAAAAAATTCTACATCGGCGGAGAGTGAACTTCAGATGTGTAGGAGCAGATAAAGTTTTAAGTTTAAAATAATGTGAATTTTCTTTTATTCCCTTTAAATCCCGGTAATTTTTTCCAGTTTGCTTCTGAACTGCTCCATTTTCAAAGGCTGATACAACTTAGGAAGAAACACTCGTCTGATCAGCTTCAAACTTTTATTGCTGGTCTGGTGGTTTCCTGAACACAAGGTTCACTCTGCTGTTGGCTGCCATTAGTCCCAGTTTACGAATTTTGTTGAATAAATAGAGTAATTCATATTGTACATATTGTTACATCTTTATCACTGATTATAATGTGAAAATCTCATCCAGCTCCTTAGAGCTGGGAATATATATATATATATATATATATATATATATATATATATATATATATATATATATATATATATATATATATATATATATATGAAGAGATACTTGAGTACCCCTGGGAACATTCGAGTACCCCAGAACAGGGCTGGCTATTATATCTTCTATTTTCATAATACTTGACACGTCAAAACCCTCCTACCCTATATGGGGGAAAGAGGGATGGTGGTGGTGTGGGATGGCACCATCCGTTGGCCCACATTCTGAGAGAGACTGCGGCTTGTGACAGACCCACACTGCGCTACTCTGAGAAAACTTCCCCTCACACCTTCTGTTGCTGACTTGCAACATTGCATAGCTCCTGATGATGCACTGAGAAGTGTGAAAGTACTTGAGCTAAAGATTTCCATCTCCCGTAGCTTGTCTTGCATAGTTAAAATCGCCTGTCTGCGATTGTTTGCACACACACACACACACACACACTCACACACACAAGCTAGGCGGACAAAGGCTACAAACCTCGGCAAAGGAGAAAGACCTTGGAGTGAGTATAACGCCAAGCACGTCTCCGGAGGCACACATCAACCAGATAACTGCGGCAGCATATGGGCGACTGGCAAACCTAAGATTAGCGTTCTGTTACCTTAACAAGGAATCGTTCAAGACACTGTATACCGTGTACGTCAGGCCCATACTAAAATATGCAGCACCAGTCTGGAACCCACACCTGGTCAAGCACGTAAAGAAACTAGAGAAAGTGCAAAGGTTTGCGACAAGGTTAGTTCCACAACTCAGGGGTCTGTCTTATGAAGAAAGGTTGAGGGAAATAGGACTAACAACACGGGAGGAAAGAAGGGTCAGAGGAGACATGATAACGACATACAAAATACTGCGGGGAATTGACAAGGTAGACAGTGACAGGTTGTTTCAGAGAGAGAACACAGAAACAAGGGGACACAACTGGAAGCTGAAGACTCAGATGAGTCAAAGGGATGTTAGGAAGCATTTCTTCAGCCACAGAATAGTCAGGAAGTGGAATAGTCTAGAGAAAGATATAGTAGAGGCAGGAACCATACATAGTTTTAAGACAAGGTATGATAAAGCTCATGGAGCAGGGAGAGCAGAGACCCAGTAGCAGACAGCGAAGAGGCGGAGCCAGGAGCTGAGTCTCGACCCCTGCAACCACAATTAGGTGAATTAGGTGAGTACACACACACACACACACACAAAACCAAGTGTGCCAGGGAATGGAAGAGGTACAGAAGGCAAAGAACCCAGGAGAATAAGGAGAGCAGTCGTATAGCTAGAAATGATTATGCACAGGTAAGAAGGGAGGCCCAAAGACAGTACGAAAATGACATAGCAGCGAAAGCCAAATCTGACCCAAAGCTGTTGTACAGCCACATCAGGAGGAGAACAACAGTCAAGGACCAGGTGATCAGGCTGAGGAAGGAAGGAGGGGAGGTCACAAGAAATGACCGCGAAGTGTGTGAGGAGCTCAACATGAGATTCAAAGAGGTGTTCACAGAGGAGATAGAAGGGCCTCCAGAAAGGAGGAGAGGTAGGGTACACAATCAGGTGCTGGACACAATACACACAACTGAGGAGGAAGTGAAGAGGCTACTAAACGAGCTAGATACCTCAAAGGCGATGGGGCCGGATAACATATCACCATGGGTCCTGAGAGAGGGAGCAGAGGAGCTGTGTGTACCCTTAACAACAATCTTCAACACATCTATCGAAACATGGCAACTACCTGAGGTATGGAAGACAGCAAATGTAGTTCCAATTTTTAAAAAAGGAGACACGAACGTAGCACTAAACTACAGACCAGTGTCACTGACATGTATAGTATGCAAGGTCATGGAGAAGATAATCAGGAGAAGAGTGGTGGAGCACCTAGAAAGGAATGATCTTATCAACGACGGCCAACACGGTTTCAGGGACGGGAAATCCTGTGTCACAAACCTACTGGAGTTCTACGACAGGGTGACAGAAGTAAGACAAGAAAGAGAGGGGTGGGTAGATTGCATATTCTTGGACAGTAAGAAGGCGTTTGACACAGTTCCACACAAGAGATTAGTGCAGAAGCTGGAGGACCAGGCAGGGGTAACAGGGAAGGCACTCCAATGGATCAGGGAATACCTGTCAAGAAGACAGCAGCGAGTCATGGTACGTGGCGAGGTGTCAGAGTGGGCTCTCGTGACGAGTGGGGTTCCACAGGGGTCAGTCCTAGGACCGGTGCTGTTTCTGGTATTTGTGAACGACATGACGGAAGGAATAGACTCCGAAGTGTCCCTGTTTGCAGATGATGTGAAGTTGATGAGAAGAATTCAATCGGACGAGGATCAGGCAGAACTACAAAGGGATCTGGACAAGCTGCAAGCCTGGTCCAGCAATTGGCTCCTGGAGTTCAACCCCACCAAGTGCAAAGTCATGAAGATTGGGGAAGGACAAAGAAGACCGCAGACGGAGTACAGTCTAAGGGGCCAGAGACTACAAACCTCAATCAAGGAAAAAGATCTTGGGGTGAGTATAACACCAGGCACATCTCCTGAGGCGCACATCAACCAAATAACTGCTGCAGCATATGGGCGCCTAGCAAACCTAAGAACAGCATTCTGATATCTTAATAAAGAATCGTTCAGGACCCTGTACACTGTGTAGTTAGGCCCATACTGGAGTATGCAGCACCAGTTTGGAACCCACATCTAGCCAAGCACGTAAAGAAGCTAGAGAAAGTGCAAAGGTTTGCAACAAGACTAGTCCCGGAGCTAAGGGGTATGTCCTACGAGGAGAGGTTAAGGGAAATCGACCTGACGACACTGGAGGACAGGAGAGGTAGGGGGGGACATGATAACGACATATAAGATACTGAGAGGAATTGACAAGGTGGACAAAGACAGAATGTTCCAGAGATGGGACACAGCAACAAGGGGACACAGTTGGAAGTTGAAGACTCAGATGAATCACAGAGATGTCAGGAAGTATTTCTTCAGTCACAGAGTGGTCGGGAAGTGGAATAGTTTGGGAAGCGATGTAGTGGAGGCAGGTTTCATATATAGCTTTAAGAAGAGGTATGATAAAGCTCATGGCGCAGGGAGAGTGACCCGGTAACGGCCAGTGAAGAGGCAGGGCCAGGAGCTGTGACTCGACCCCTGCAACCACAACTAGGTGAGTAAAACTAGGTGAGTACACCCCCACCACACACACACACACACACACACACACAGTGGTACCAGTGTTATTCTTGGTATATGTAAATGACATGACGGATGGGATAGACTCAGAAGTGTCTCTGTTCGCAGATGATGTGAAATTAATGAGGAGAATCACATCGGAAGAGGACCAAGCAGGACATCAAACAGACCTGGACAAGCTTGACATCTGGTCTAGCAACTGGCTTCTCGAATTCAATCCCACCAAATGCAAAGTCGTGAAGATCGGAGAAGGGCAAAGAAGACCGCTGACAGAGTACAGGCTAGGCGGACAAAGGCTACAAACCTCGGCAAAGGAGAAAGACCTTGGGGTGAGAAAAACGCCAAGCACGTCTCCGGAGGCACACATCAACCAGATAACTGCGGCAGCATATGGGCGACTGGCAAACCTAAGATTAGCATTCCGTTATCTTAACAAGGAATCGTTCAAGACACTGTACACCGTGTACGTGAGACCCATACTAGAATATGCAGCACCAGTCTGGAACCCACACCTGGTCAAGCACGTAAAGAAACTAGAGAAAGTGCAAAGGTTTGCGACAAAGTTAGTTCCACAACTCAGGGTCTGTCCTATAAAAAAAGGTTGAGGAAATAGGACTAACAACACTGGAGGAAAGAAGGGTCAGAGGAGACATGATAACGACATACAAAATACTGTGGGGAATCGACAAGGTAGACAGTGACAGGATGTTCCAGAGAGGGAACACAGAAGCAAGGGGACACAACTGGAAGCTGAAGACTCAGATGTGTCAAAGATATGTTATGAAGCATTTCTTCAGCCACAGAGTAGTCAGGAAGTGGAATAGTCTAGAGAAAGATATAGTGGAGGCAGGAACCATACATAGTTTTAAGACAAGGTATGATAAAGCTCATGGAGCAGGGAGAGCAGGGACCCAGTAGCGGACTGCGAAGAGGCCCCTCAATTACAATTAGGGAGCAGTTGCGGGAGTGTTATAAGGGGTGGGGGAGGTACCCGCAGGATGAGATCGATGAACTGCGGGGCCAATTAAGGGAGATTCAAAATGAAAATTTTCATGCTATTAGGGTTAGAGGGGGATTGGAGGATGTTTTATGGGGGATAAACCCTCAGCTATGGTATTCGTAAATTTGGGAACGACGGAAGGGCATGACGATTATGTCCTTAACAGTGGACGAGGATTTAGATGGGTATAAGGAGTGGTCAGGTGATACGTAACACTGAGGGCATGAGTTGCTATACGGATAAATGGTTTCAGAGAAAGTTGCAGAAGGGGTTATATAATCAGGAAGCATGTGGTTTCGTTTTAGGTAGCATCTTAGAGGATTAGTCAGGAGGACAGGAAAGGTTTGGAGGACGCATTACTGAGTAAGAGGTATGGCAGGCGGTGCGGGACAGAAACTTGGGAAGACACCGGGTTTGGACGGGATTTCGGGCGACTTCTATGTGACTCATTGGGAGGTTTTGCAGAGGTATTGGTGAGGGTTTTCAATGGTATGAAGTCAATGGGAAGTATGAGTGAAGAGCAGCGAACAGGGATAGTGGTTTTAATACCCAAGGGCCGGGGTTCGGGACATTAAAGGGATATAGAGCGATAACCTTACTCTGTGCTGATTATAAGATTTTGCGCGTATTTTGGTGAATCGTATGAAGAAATTATTAAATAATATTTTAGAGGGAGGGCAGTACGGAGTTCCTGGACGTAGTATGAGGGAGGGCATCGTAGAATAAAAGGGTTTGTTGAAGGTAGGGAGGGGGAGTCGTGGGTTGGATTGGAAACTGCCTATGACAGCGTGAATGAGAGATGTTGCAGGGAATATTATTGAAACAGGGTTTGGGAGGAGGTAGTGAGGTGGGTGGGGACGCTTTATGGCAGGGCGCAGGTGAGGTGCAGGTGAACGGGAGGGTGGGGACTGTGGTGGGCATGGGACGGGGCTGCGACAGGGTGTCCCTTGTCGCAGCTCCTGTTCGCATGTCTGCAGGATCCCTTCTATAGATTGGTGCAGGAGGGTGTGAGAGAGGGGGAAGGGGACCCGGAATGTGCCCCAGTATCGTCGGGTATGTAGATGACACCACTATCTTGGTGGGAAGCTTAGAGGGCTGGGCACTGTTAATAAGATGATAGAGATTTTTGGGTTAGCTACTGGGATGAGTGCAAATAGGGCAAAATCGAAATTGTTGGAGGTAGGAACTTGGGTGGGGGCGTTGGGTCAGAGGTTTGGATGGAATACAGTGGATAGGATAAAAATTTGTGTGTTGTTTTTGTAATGTGCCGCAAGTTGCACGGGAGCTTAATTCTTCTGCGGTGATAGAGGCAGCTGTGGGTAGGATGGCAGGATGGAGGCCGGGGAGATAACTCTTTGCAAAGGGTCATTGTGGTTAATGCATTGGTTTACAGTAAGTTGTGGTTCGTAGCAGCGGTTTATCCTCTCATGGAAGAGGATATTCAGGCTGCAAAAGAGGGTTTTGCGTTTTATTTGGGGTTTTGGAAGACATTGGTTGCGAGAGGAAGTGGTTATGACTAGGGTGGCAAGAGGAGGTAGGGATTGAAACCTCTGAGGAGCGATTGATGGGGATTTACGTTAGGCAGGAATTTTAGCGAGGGGGGAGGGAGGAGGGTGAGAGTGGACAGGGTTATGAGGGAGAGCAGGCGGTGGTGGCATGGTAAGGATCTTCAGGTTTGTGAGACACTCTTGCGACATCTCATAGTAGTCTCCGAACCGCGGAAAATGCGGGTTAAGGTGCTTGATAGGATTGGAACTGGTGAGTTGGAGATACAGGAGCGGCAGCTTATCCAAAGTATGATTGGGGGCTACGTGGTTTTGGTTAAAAGGTTAAAATTGCCGGCCAGGGTGCGGGAAACGGTTTAGGTTTCTGCATAATATATTGGCATCCAGAGCTCAACTTTTCGTAATGGGTCTAATAAAGGACGGGCTATGCCAGCGCTGTGGGATTTTGAAACGGCTTTTCATGTTTATATTTTTGCGAGGATTTGGCTAGGGTTCGAGAGTGGTTCGGTGGGATAATCAGGGAGGTGGGGAGGAGGGTTGTCTGTGTTGCGAGTTTTAAGTTTAGATGTTGCGGGTAGTCCTGAGGGTGTTAGGCGTGCGGTTATGTATCTGGTTTGGATTATATTTTTGTAACTTGGGGTATGAGGGGGGTTCGGGCGCAGGGGAGAATCCGGGCTCTTGCAGCACGGTTCTTTAGAACAAAATGCAGGAATCAAGGACTTTACGGTCAGGCATGGGAGCGGGGTTTTCGGTGGGGTATAGGCAGTTGACAATGGGGACTTTATTGGGGGAAGGATGGAATGGTACGAAAGGGCTTTGGGCTCCCGGGGGAGGTTTGGTTAGAGTATGTGTTGATTAGGAGGTATCATGGGCGCTTATTATTCACACGTTCAAAGTACATACAATGATCTAATGCCCTTATTACATTGCAGTTCACAAACACACAATATACGTTCATATTAATAATGCAACACAATGTTGGACACACACAATAATTAAGATATACAGTAATAAAATATAATAATGGAATATATGAGCCATTCAAACAGAGTTCTTATACAATACAAAAACACAGGTAGCATGAATGCCAAATGCCCCGAAAAGTAGACAAGTATATAAGTGACAAACCAAAGAATATCATTCTTGCATGGCGAAGAAATGCACTTTTAATAAACAGAGCGTAGTTAATGCTGCAAACATGAGCTCAAAATTAAGAGTGTAGTCAATGAAGATGAGAGCAGTCATGAAGCAACAGACATGGTCAGCGGAGTGATATCTCCGCTGGAGCCCAGCACGCCGGAAAAAGGCAGCAGCCAGACACTCCCCCCCACCTTCACAGCAAACCACATTCAACCATCACTTGAGCATACCTTCACACATCACGGTATTTGCCTCACACTGCACAATTGGGGGCCCTAAGCTGCTAGTCACACCTCTGCTCACATCTGCTCTGATCACACACATCCTGTTCAGGTCTCACTCACTTCATCATAACACAACAAAACAGCCTAGCCTGCTGAAATACCTCGCTGGCATGGTGCACCAATTTAGCCCACCACGCCACTCCACCTCCCAACCACCTTCACACCCGACCCTCACTTCCCATGCTATCAGTAAAGGGCCAGGCATCATCGCCACTCACCCTTAACGCTCGATGAACATATGGTGCCCATTCAACAAAATCACTTCCACACCTGGGCTGCGTTCCTGAATAATCTCAGAATAAGTCAAAACAAAACCCTTCTCAACTCCACCACTTCTGCCCTAACTCCATTTTTACACAATCATTATACACTGAGTAGGCGTGTTGGTTTGCCCTTCGGCCTGTGGTATGGCTGCACACATCTTCATTTAGCAACACTTTCCCTCCTAATTACAGCTCATTGACTCCAAGCAGCTTCCTGGTACTTTCTGTTCAAGCTGCCGCCACTGCTGTTATTGCTGCACTGTGGAGCTGAGATGCCCGTCATCGTCAGAGGTTGTACCTCGCTTACGGGACTACTCTGTCACACCCACAGCCTCACAGTCTCACTCTGGTGTAGCTTCCACACTGACAGCGCCAACTGCTCCATCACACCTGGGCAGCTCTTGCTCTGCCCGCCACCTGAGCCGTCACCTTCACTGGCACTAACAAAGGTTCACCATGTTCTGCAACACCACTGTCGGTATCCATGCATCTGTCCAATGCTTGTGCCACCTTCATCGTCGTGCCACTGTCGGCCGCACACATGCCCCTGACGATAAATGCCCACACCCGGTGTCTCGCTCCTTTCAGACGACTTCCCACCGCCATCATCTCGCCACACCGCACCTTGTCATAGCTCACCTCCTCATCAGCACGGTCGTAGTTAACAGCTGCTGCATAAATGCTGCCCATTATGCCTGCTATTTACACAAATTGCGCAGAATGAAATATCGTAGACGGTATGGGTATCTGTTAATGAGAATGAGCTTCTGGAAGGTTCTCCAGCTCTCGGTCCATCTACCAGTCTCGCCATAGCCCCATACTGAATACCTTGCTGACGCACCGAACATTCGCACTGTACCCAAGGTACGTCCTCAGTCAACAGAGTTTGTGCCACAGTGTAGATTTATCCTGATGTTTATCAATCAGGCCGCCATTATCGCCGTCAGTAGTTTAACAAAGACTTGTTTGGCCCCATTGTCGCCACACCGTAGAGATCAGCCGTGTCACACATCCGTGGTCAGCGGCAAACAGTACACAGTCGTTGAAAGCGGTTCTTAACACCATCGATACACACAGTGTTGATCCTCCGTCCTCTGGCGGCAACTTTGGGACAACTCTGTTTTCACAAACATTGTGGCTGCCAACAGACGGAGGATCAACACTGTGTATCGATATGGCTATAGCACTGCAACCAGCGACTGTGGCTACTGTTTTACCCTTGATACTACGAGATGTATAAGATATTGACACGGCTGATCTCTAGTGTGGCATTGAATGGGGTAAACAGAGTCTTTGTTAAACTACTGACGGCGATGGCATATGAGAGCCTGATTGATAAAACATCAGGATAAGATCTACACTGTGAACTTGATTCTTACAGGTACGTCTGAAGGACGTATGCCATATGTACACTTGGGTACGGTTACGAAATGTTCCGTTCGAAAGGATCATGAGGACATCAGCAGGGTATTCAGTATGGGACTGTACATATGGCGAAGACTGGTAGATGGGACCGAGAGGCCCCTGGAGGGCCTTCCAGAGAGCTCATTCTCATTGAAAATGACGCTCAGACACCCCATACCGTCTCTACGTGGTCCTGACGGAATTCGTACAGGTGTACGTAATTTATATGGGGGCAACGACGTACATGCCGTATTTAGGTGCTACTTAACACATTGGGTGGACGACTGTATGAGAGAGGTGGGGCTGGAAACCAGGCTTGGGCAGCAGTTGGTGGGGCGAGTGAGGGATGATGACGTGAGCATGGGAAGGATCGTCTGGTACAAAAAGAGGAGCAGACAATGAGATTGTGGATTTACATCGTCAGGGCGTGAAGGAGCCCTGTCACATGTGCCACGACAGTGGCAGCAGAGGCTCAGACAGTGGAAGAGGTGGCACAAACATTGGACGGGATGCATGGACCTACCATTGGATGAGGTGTTGCAGGACATATTGAATGAACCTTTGTTAGTGCCGAGTGAGGGTGATGGTGAGGGGGCAGAGGTCAGTATAAGGGCTGCCCAGGAATGTGATGGGTTGGGTTGTATGGCCTTGGTGAGCAAGACTCTCAGTGTGGAAATACACCAGAGCAGTTGTGAGGCATGGATGTGGTAAGTGGATCCCAGAAGAGAGCGGGTACAACCCTGACAGTGATGACATCTCAACCCTGCACAGAAGGCATGTAAGAAACCTTAGTGAAAGCGGCGCAGCTTGAGACAGAAAGTTACCAGGAACAGCGGTAGCAGAACTGGGTATTACAAGGGAGGGAAAAGTGTTGCTAAGAATGGGGTAAGGGATTGTCTGCAGCGCCGCTGCCACAGAGGCCGAAGGGCAAACCAACGCACTTATTTTCCAGTGTATAACAATTAATGTAAATGTGTTAAGGGCAGAAGTGAAGAGGAGGTGGGTTGAGGGACTTTACGACGACTTGGTGTGCAAGTGGGATTTATTCAGAGCATAACTTAGTGTGGAAGTGATTTACGATTGAATGGGCACCATGTGTTTGAAGGGTCACGGGGCGGTTAAAGGGTGGGGGTGATTATACAGATGTGCCCTTTTTCATTACAGGGAAAAAGGGGGGGGGAGGCGGGGTGGAAGGTGGAGGGGGAGTGGAGGGCGTGAGAGTTTTTTTGGGGGAGTCAACCCAGCAGAACAGTCTCAACAGGTAAAGATAGATTTTGTTAATGATTATAGATAATGTTTTGGGGGGGCTTCTGAGGTGGCTATAGTTGGGGGATTTTTTTTTGGGATCCGAAAAAGGATGGGGGAGCCTGAGGCGGGGTGTTTGATTTTTAAGGGATTTATTAAATTTTGGCGGGGGGGGAAAAGTCCATAGATGGGAGTGATGAAAGGGAAGGATGTAGGGGATGGTTGAATGGTATTTTTGCTTATTGAGGGGGGGGGAGGCTAGCGCCATACCCCCAACCCTTTTTCCACCCGGTGAGAGGGAATTTGGGGCCTGGCCACAGGTGAAATACCCCACTGACCACCTGACTACCAAAGTCTTCACGGCTGCTGATCTTCATTATTTTACAAGAGTTCACTTTAATTTTTTGAGTTTCATCATGAGGCATTAATTTTCTCGTCCCCTTGGTTTTGAAAGATTTGTTTCACCTTTTTTTTTAAAGGCCTTATGCCTACTATGTAAATTAATGCTAAGGGTATAACTTTTGGGTTCCCTTTCCTTATATACTTAATTTTTTTTTCGAATGACATCATTCCCTTTTTTGGGTAGATAAAAAAATTTTGTTTTTTAGATGAGTCATATGTTCTGTGAACGTTATTAACACTGGGGGAAAGGGTTTTTTTTGCTTACTGTATCTTTAAATTTTTGATGTTAAGATCAACAGTGGGAATTTGAGGGGGGGGGCTGTTATATAATTTTTTAAATTTTTATAATTGATGTGAATTTTTCTTCTAATTTTTTAATGAAAAAGTTTCATTAGGTCGTTGTATGTACTTTAAGAGTGTAATAAGCCCTTGGGTGATGACTATATTTAGTTTTTTTGTTATACTGTCATTTCCATTTTTGGCTGTTTTGGGTTTATGTCCTTTGGGGTTATTTCATGGTTATTATTTTTTCCTGTTCATGGATGGTAAGCATTTTGATAGTTTTTTTCTGGTTTTTTATTGTATTTATGCTTTGTATGTTTTCAAAAGGGAAAATTTTAACCCCCGGGTTTTTACAAGTTAGTGTTTTATTTTAAGTTATACTTGTTTTCTTCTGATTGCAGGTTTTTTAATTGTTTTTAATAAAAAAAAAAAAAAAAATATCCAATCAACACATACTCAAACCAAACCTCCCCGAGGACCAACCCTTTCACCCCCCCCTCCCCCCCCAGTCCCCATTGTCAACTGCCTATACCCCACCAAAAAACCCCCCCTCCCATGCCTGACCGTAAAGTCCTTGATTCCTGCATTTTTGTTTAAAGAACCATGCCAAGAGCCCAGATTCTCCCTCGCCCGAACCCCCCCTTACCCCCAAATTACAAAAAAAAAATCCAAAAACCCGAAAATAACCGCACGCCTAACAACCAGGACTACCCCATCATCTAAACTTAAACCGCAACACAGACAACCCTCCTCCCCCCCCTCCCGATTATCCCACCGAACCACTCTGAACCCTAGCCAAATCCTCCAAAAATATACAACATGAAAAGCCGTTTAAA
>WNWK01024288.1:0-29949 GCA_009830355.1 Cherax destructor
GCATCACTTCTACTTTGTAAAAACCTCTCATTTGCTAATTTTTCTCCCTTAATACTCTCTTTACATCATCATTCCACCAATCGCTCTTCTTCCCTCCCGCACCCACTGCCTGTAACCACAAACTTCTGCTGAACACTCTAACACTACATTTTTAAATCTACCCCATACATCTTCGACCCCATTGCCTACCTCTCACTAGCCCATCTATCCTCCAATAGTTGTTTATATCTTACCCTAACTTCCTCTTTTTAGTTTATAGACCTTCACCTCTCTCTTACTTACTGCTTTTATTTTCCTTGTATCCCATCTACCTTTTACTCCCACTGTAGCTATAACTAAAAAGTGATCTGATATATCTGTGCCCCCTCTATAAACATGTACATCCTGAAGTCTAATCAACAGTCTTTTATCTACCAATACGTAGTCAACAAACTACTGTCATTCGACCTACATCATATCTTGTATACTTATTTATCCTCTTTTCTTAAAATATGTATTACCTATAACTAAACCCCTTTCGATAAAAAAGTTGAATTAAAGGCTCCCATTATCATTTACACCTGGAACCCCAAACTTACCTACCACACCCTCTTACATGTTTCTCCTACTTTAGCATTTAGGTCCCCTACCACAATTACTCTCCACTTGGTTCAAAAGTTCCTATACATTCGCTTAACATCTCCCAAAATCTCTCTCTCTCCTCTACACTCCTCTCTTCTCCAGGTGCATACACGCTTATTATGACCCACTTTTCGCATCCGCCCCTTATTTTAATCCACATAATCCTTGAATTTACACATTTATATTCCCTCTTCTCCTTCCATAACTAATCCTTCAACATTATTGCTACCCCTTCCTTAGCTCTAACTCTCAGATACTCCTGACTTAATCCCATTTATTTCTCCCCACTGAAACCGCCTACCCCCTTCAGCTTTGTTTCCTTAGGGCCAGGACATCCAGCTTCTTTTCATTCATAACATCAGCAATCATCTCTTTCTTATCATCCGCACTACATCCACGCACATTCAAACATCCCAGTTTTATAAAGTTTTTCTTCTTCTCTTTTTTAGTAAAGGTGTACAGGAGAAGGGGTTACTAGCTCATTGCTCCCGGCATTTAGTCGCCTCTTGACACCAGTTACGGAGGAAAGATTCTTTTCCACTTCCCCATGGACAATAGAGAAAATAAAAAGAACAATAGCTATTAAGAAAAAGAAGAAAAACCTAGATGTGTTTATGTATATATATGCATGTGCATGCCTGTGTAGTGGACCTAAAGTGTAAGTAGAAGCAGCTAGATATACCTGTTATCCAGCGTGTTTATGAGACAGAAAAAGACACCAGCAATCCTACCATCATGTAAAACAGTTTCAGGTTTCTGTTTCACAGTCACCTGGCAGGACGGTAGTACCTCCCTGGGTGGTTGCTGTCTACCAACCTACTACCATAATATATATATATATATATATATATATATATATATATATATATATATATATATGTTGTATGTGTGTGTGTGTGTGTGTGTGTGTGTGTGTGTGTGTGTGTGTGTGTGTGTGTGTGGTGTGGTGTGTGTGTGTGTGTGTGTGTGTGTGTGTGTGTGTGTGTGTGTGTGTGTGTGTGTGTGTGCAATAAGATCACAGTAAACAGGTGATATCACACTATGCAAAATAACCACTATGAAAAAAATAGAGAAATTCAAGCACTTTCGTGACTACTCAGATTATCAAGGAACTATAAAACACAAAACGTCAACAGGAAGGCTTATAAAAGGGCAAGACTACACCTCACAATCACATCATAACAGTCACTGTCTCCACTCAACACTCAGTCACTACACTTACACTCACAGTATGTCTCACGCTAACCTGCTTAATAACTACACTAACAATTTATAATCACACTAACATCACAATATCAACAACACTAAACATAATTCAAAACAAGAGAAACATACATAGAAACACAAAAAAACAGATCATACACAGCAACACAATGAAGCCCAACAAAAAAAATCAACTACAAAAACTTAACTTTCATAATACTTGCAACATTTACCACATACAAAGAATACACAACACACACACACACACATCACACATCAACACACACACACACACACACACACACACACACACACACACACACACACACACAGGAAGGAAAGGAATGAGCTTATCAACGACGGCCAACACGGTTTCAGGGATGGGAAATCCTGTGCCTCAGACCTACTGGAGTACTATGATAGGGTGTCAGCAGTAAGACAAGAGAGAGAGAGGAGTGGGTAGATTGCATTTTCTTGGACTGTAAGAAGGCGTTTGACACAGTTACACTTAGGAGGTTAGTGCAAAAGCTGGAGGACCAGGCAGGGATAACAGGGAAGGCACTACAGTGGATCAGGGAATACCTGTCAGCAAGACAACAGCGAGTCATGGTATATGGCTAGGTGTCAGTCCTAGGACCGGTGCTGTTTCTGGTATTTGTGAACGACATGACGGAATGAATAGACTCAGAAGTGTCCCTGTTTGCAGATTATATGAACTTGGATGATATGAACTTGAGGGGCAGGATAGCAGATGAACAAGGGGCTTTAGGAAAAGGGAGGGGGTGTAGACCAAGTGTTTACAGTGAAACATATAGGTGAACAGTATTTGGATAAGGGTAAAGAGGTTTTTGTGGCATTTATGGATTTGGAAAAGGCGTATGATAGGGTGGATAGGGGGGCAATGTGGCAGATGTTGCAGGTGTATGGAATAGGAGGTAGGTTACTGAAAGCAGTGAAGAGACTTTATGAGGATAGTGAGGCTCAGGTTAGAGTGTGTAGGAGGGAGGGACTATTTCCCAGTAAAAGTGGGCCTTAGACAGGGATGTGTGATGTCACCGTGGTTGTTCAATATATTTATAGATGGGGTTGTAAGAGAAGTGAATGCGAGGGGCTTGGCAAGAGGTGTGGGGTTAAAAGATAAAGAATCAAATACAAAGTGGGAGTTATCACAGTTGCTTTTTGCTGATGACACTGTGCTTTTGGGAGATTCTGAAGAGAAGTTGCAGAGGTTGGTGGATGAATTTGGTAGGGTGTGTAAGAGAAGAAAATTGAAAGTGAATATAGGAAAGAGTAATGTGATGAGGATAACAAAAATATTAGGTGACGAAAGATTGAATAGCAGATTGGAGGGAGAGAGTATGGAGGAGGTGAATGTATTCAGATATTTGGGAGTGGACATGTCAGCAGATGGGTCTATGAAGGATGAGGTGAATCATAGTATTGATGAGGGGAAAAGGGTGAGTGGAGCACTTCGGAGTCTGTGAAGACAAAGAACTTTGTCCATGGAAGTAAAGAGGGGAATGTATGAGAGTATAGTTATACCAACACTCTTATATGGGTGTGAATCATGGGTGATGAATGTTGCAACGAGGAGAAGGCTGGAGGCAGTGGAGATGTCATGTCTGAGGTCAATGTGTGGTGTGAATATAATGCAGAAAATTCGGAGTTTTGAAATTAGGAGGAGGTGCGGGATTACCAAAACTATTATCCAGAGAGCTGAGGAGGGGTTGTTGAGGTGGTTCGGACATGTAGAGAGAATGGAACGAGACAGAATGACTTCGAGAGTGTATAAATCTGTAGTGGAGGGAAGGCGGGGTAGGGTTAGGCCTAGGAAAGGTTGGAGGGAGGGGGTAAAGGAGGGTTTGTGTGCGAGGGGCTTGGACTTCCAGCAAGCATGTGTGAGCGTATTTGATAAGAGTGAATGGAGACAAATGGTTTTTAATACTTGACGTGCTGTTGGAGTGTGAGCAAAGTAACAGTTATGAAAGGATTCAGGGAAACCGGCAGGCCGGACTTGAGTCCTGGAGATGGGAAATACAGTGTCTGCACTCTGAAGGAGGGGTGTTATTGTTGCAGTTTTATAACTGTAGTGTAAAGCACCCCTCTGGCAAGACAGTGATGGAGTGAATGATGATGAAAGTTTTTCTTTTTCGGGCCACCCTGCCTTGGTGGGAATCGGCCGATGTGTTAATAAAAAAAATGAACTTGATGAGACGTATTCAATCGAATGAAGACCATGCAGAACTACAAAGGGATCTGGACAGGTTGCAGGCCTGGTCCAGCAACTGGCTCCTGGAGTTCAACCCCACTATGTGCAAAGTCATGAAGATTGGGGAAGGGCAACGAAGACCGCAGACGGAGTACAGTCTAGGGAGCCAGAGACTACAAACATCACTCAAGGTAAAGGATCTTGGGGTGAGTATAACACCAGGCACATCTCCTGAGGCGCACATCAAAAAAATAACTGCTGCAGCATACGGGCGCCTAGCTAACCTAAGAACAGCATTTCGACATCTTAATAAGGAATCATTCAGGACCCTGTACAATGTGTACGTTAGTCCCATATTGGAGTATGCAGAACCAGTTTGGAACCCACACGTACCCAAACACGTAAGGAAACTAGAGAAAGTGCAAAGGTTTGCAACAAGACTAGTCCCGGAGCTAAGGGGTATGTCCTACGAGGAGAGAGAAGTTGAAGACTCAGATGAATCACAGGGATGTTAGGAAGTATTTCTTCAGTCACAGAGTGGTCAGGAAGTGGAATAGCTTGGGACGCGATGTAGTGGAGGCAAGATCCATTCATAGCTTTCAGAAGAGGTATGATAAGGTTCATGGCGAAGGGAGAGAGACCCAGTAGCCGCCAGTGAAGAGGCGGGGCCAGGAGCTATGACTCGACCCCTGCAACCACAACTAGATGAGTACACACGCACACACACACACACATATATATATATATATACACAACAGGCCTAGTGTCTAATCGACATGTGCCTAGGACAAAATGGTAACTAACACACACACAACGCACCTCACATATACACCCACCAATAACATCAGATATATAATAAATTCATTATAAATCTGTCAGAATGTGACTGTGCTAACTCCCATTGCGAATGTTTCAACATTAACGTAACGAAAAACACAAACACTCATAAATTCTGTATTCCATTTAAAAAAACCATGTTAATTGATAATTATTTTGCCTTCAGTAATGAGAGGCAACTCTGTGTGGATGCCAGATGTAGATGTAGTGGTCAGGTGTACATGTAGTGGTCAGGTGTAGATGTAGTGACCAGGTGTAGATGAAGTGGTCAGGTGTAGATGAAGTGGTCAGGTGTACATGTAGTGGTCAGGTGTAGATGTAGTGACCAGGTGTAGATGAAGTGGTCAGGTGTAGATGTAGTGACCAGGTATAGATGTAGTGGTCAGGTGTAGATGTAGTGACCAGGTGTAGATGTAGTGGTCAGGTGTAGATGTAGTGACCAGGTGTAGATGTAGTGACCAGGTATAGATGTAGTGGTCAGGTGTAGATGTAGTGGTCAGGTGTAGATGTAGTGGTCAGGTGTAGATGTAGTGGTCAAGTGTAGATGTAGTGGTCAGGTGTAGATGTAGTGACCAGGTGTAGATGTAGTGGTCAAGTGTAGATGTAGTGGTCAGGTGTACATGTAGTGGTCAAGTGTAGATGAAGTGACCAGGTGTAAATGTAGTAACAAGGTGTAAATGTAGTGACCAGGTTGTCCTGGCAATTGTCAGGACCAGGGTTCGAGTCCAGGTCCATTCTGCTGTTTCTTCACTGGCAGTCGTTCATTACAGCTTATAATGAACGACTGGTATGTCTGTTATCATACCTCTCAAGGTATGTTAACAGACATACCAGGAAAGCTTCTGGGTCTGTGGTAAGAGACAGTAGGGTTACAGTTGGTGCCGCTGATACAAACATGTCAAAGAAATTATGTCTGTGACATCTTGCTATTGTAAGCTTCGTGACTCAGAAGTATTGTGAACAAGCGATACAAGATGCAAACCAGCTACACTTGGAGTTGAATGATAGCTCTAGACCTTTCGTGTTGCAATCAGTACATCATCAGGAGCTTTCAATATTGCATAAATGAGTAAGAGGTTCCAGCAACGTTTTATTAACGTTCCTCTGAGCGAATTTGCTGGGACATTTTACCCATTTTGCAACATTGCAAGCTCCTGATGTGTTGATTGCAACACGAAAGGCCCAGAGCTATCAATTAACTCTCCCTGTGGTTGTTTTGCACACACACACGGGGTCAGGAGCTGTGAACCGGGGCCAGGAGCTGTGACTCGACCCCTGCAACCACATCTAGTTGAGTACACACACAGACACACACACACACACACACACACACACACACACACACACACACACAAATCATTCTGAACCTAACGAAAAAAATATATTTCATTGTGTTTGTTTATTATCAATTTATTGTAAACGTATCTAAAATATATTTAGTTGGGTTAGGCTAAATTAAATTCCGCTTGTTGTAATAAGGTTAGGTAGGTTTTCAAAGTTTCTCTTGGTACAAAATTATAAATTTTTACATTAACATAAATGAAAAAAATATATCTTTAAACGTATAAGAGAAAATTTTAGAAAGGACTTAATTTTAGATGAGTTCTTGCTAAGTGACCAGTTTTACCTAATCGGCACGACATATATATATATATATATATATATATATATATATATATATATATATATATATATATATATATAAAATTAATAATTTTGTACCAAAAGGTCTTTAGAAAACTTACCAAACCTTATTATAACAAGCGCAATTTAATTTAGCCTAATCCAACTAAATATATTTTAGATAAGTTTACAATAATTTAATAATAAACAAACACAATGAAATATATTTTTTACGTTAGGTTCAGAATGATTTCTGCAAAATTATTGCATACATAAATTTTCGCTTTGCCTTATTCGGCAAGAAGAGCGTTGCTATTTAAGCCAAAATGGCAAGTTTTGAAAGATCAAAACACCGAGGTTAAGTAGGTAGGGAACTACACGTTTCGGATAAAGCTGAATAAGTAGTCTTAACTAAATTGTTAGACCCATAAGTGACAAACCTTGGAGAGGAGTATCGTAGCATCATGGAAATGGCATGTTGTAGCCACAGGTTGGAGAGTAAGACTCTCCAGCATCACTAGGAATCTTCGTCCGTCGAATCTCTGTCTTTGATGAAGCTTGTCACGCAGGCGAAACGTTTCGTCATAAAAGATTCCTAGTTTTGCCCCTATGTGTCTTACTATGAGAGACGTACCAAGGATATCAGTCCCACTGAAAGTAGCCACAATATCAGTGGGGTTACAAAGAACATATTTCAAGGCAGAGCTGAATCAACACATCAATTGTTTACCCTGTGAAGTGGACGTCAGAGTAAGCAAGGTAGTCAGACGCCATGGAGGAGAAGGGTGGAAGACACCCTAAATTGCTAAGGTAAATTGTTTCTTTGACAATGAATATTATCTCTAGTTTTGTGAAAAAATATTTTCACTCTAAGGATTATAAACTAATGTTGATCCACCGTCTGTGTGTATATCATTCAACACAAGGTGTGATGGAGGCTCGATCCACCGTCTGTGTGTACATCATTCAACACAAGGTGTGATGGAGGCTCGATCCACCGTCTGTGTGTACATCATTCAACACAAGGTGTGATGGAGGCTCGATCCACCTTCCGTGTGTATATCATTCAACACAAGGTGTGATGGAGGCTCGATCCACCTTCCGTGTGTATATCATTCAACACAAGGTGTGATGGAGGCTCGATCCACCGTCTGTGTGTATATCATTCAACACAAGGTGTGATGGAGGCTCGATCCACCGTCTGTGTGTACATCATTCAACACAAGGTGTGATGGAGGCTCGATCCACCTTCCGTGTGTATATCATTCAACACATGGTGTGATGGAGGCTCGATCCACCGTCAGTGTGTGTCATTCAAGTTTCAACACAAGGTATGGTCGAGGTTCAACAATATCAGACACAACGTAACAAAAAATAACTTCACAAAACAAACTTTTTAAATTAATTTTGGCTAATGTTGACATTGTTGCTACTGCATCGTGCTGAAATTGACTAATTTATTAATGATTTTTTGAGTAAAAAAAGAAAATAGATTATGTTATTACTAATAAACTGGGCGACGCTAGACACAGTTACTGGAAAAAATAGTTGCGAGTGATGGGAAATGTGTTAAACGTAACAGTGTGTGGGAGA
The DNA here is from genome assembly GCA_009830355.1 of Cherax destructor. Classification (NCBI taxonomy): domain Eukaryota; kingdom Metazoa; phylum Arthropoda; class Malacostraca; order Decapoda; family Parastacidae; genus Cherax; species Cherax destructor. Next base: position 8,087 of record WNWK01024288.1, read on the forward strand.
AACTGTGTGAGAGAAGCAGTGTGGGAGAAACAGCGTGATACTGCAGCCACGAACATCACCACAGAATTTCGTCAGTGTGGCGCCATGTTTTTATACTTAAAACTAGATTATCCATTGTTCCTGGCACAGTGCCAGTGTTGTTTGTTGACGTGAGTGAGAGGTATGTCTTGACTATGGCAGAGTTTATTATGCATAGTTCAGTGCGAGGGTCGTTTGTTGACGTGGGTGAGAGAGAGAGGTGTCTGATTACTGCATTGGTTATAGTGCCTAGCACAGTGCTTGGGTTATTGTACCTAACACAGTGCCTGTTTTATTGTGCCTAGCACAGTGCCTGTTTTATTTTGCCTAGTACAGTGCTTGGGTTATTGTACCTAGCACAGTGCCTGTTTTATTGTGCCTAGCACAGTGCCTGTTTTATTTTGCCTAGTACAGTGCTTGGGTTATTGTACCTAGCACAGTGGCTGTTTTATTGTGCCTAACACAGTGCCAGTTATTGTACCTAGCACAGTGCCTGTGTTATTGTACCTAGCACAGTGCCTGTTTTATTGTGCCTAGCACAGTGCCTGGGTTATTGTGCCTAGCACAGTGCTTGTGTTATTGTGCCTAGCACAGTGTCTGGGTTATTGTGCTTAGCACAGTGCATGTGTCATTGTACCTAGCATAATGCTTGTGTTATTGTGCCTAACACAGTGCTTGTGTTATTGTGCCTAGCACAGTGCCTGGGTTATTGTACTTAGCACAGTGTCTGGGTTATTGTACCTAGCACAGTGCCAGTTATTGTACCTAGTACAGTGCCTGTTTTATTGTGCCTAGCACAGTGCCTGGGTTATTGTGCCTAGCACAGTGCCTGTGTTATTATACCTAGCACAGTGGCTGTGTTATTATGCCTAGCACAGTGCCTGTGCCATTGTACCTAGCACAGTGCCTGTGTTATTGTACCTAGCACAGTGCCTGTGTTATTATGCCTAGCACAGTGCCTGTGCCATTGTACCTAGCACAGTGTTTGTATTATTGTACCTAGCACAGTGCCTGGGTTATTGTGCCTAGCACAGTGCCTGGGAAATGTTGAACCAGCAGCAATTAATCATCTCCTTGGAACCCTTGGACCAAGATCTCTGTCTTAACATATATGGACCTCGTGTGAGGGGGGAGAGGGAAGTAGGAAGAGGAGGAGGAGGAGGTTAATCCTAAGTCTACCACAACTACTACTATTACTGCTGCTATTACTACTGCTGCTGCTACCACTACTACTGCTGTTTCAACTACTACTACTACTAACACTAATACTACCGTCTACTACTTCCACTCCCTACCCTTAAAGGGATCTGGCAAAAGAGATAATGTGAGTCACACCAGTGCTTTAAATCACTGAGCACCTTGACAGCAAACTGCGGCGGCATATTGGCTGGTAGGACAAACACTGTGATACCTCAGAAGTACAGTATTTATGGCTATTGGTGGCTGGTGTTGTGAATATGGTAATCCAAAAGGAGCGGTACACCCCCCACACACACACACACATACATACATACATACTCGCACACCCACATATACATACATACATATACGCACACACACAGTGGTAGGATCCATACATAGCTTGAAGAAGAGGTACGATAATGCTCTTGGAGCAGGAAGAGAGTGGCCCTAGTAGCGACCAGCGAAGAGGCGGTGCCAGGAGCCGTGAATTGACCCCTGCAACCACAAATAAGTGAGTACACACACCCACCCACACACACACACACACACACACACACACACACAGTCTAGAGAAAGATATAGTGGAGGCAGGAACCATACATAGTTTTAAGACAAGGTATGATAAAGCTCATGGAGCAGGGAGAGCAGAGACCCAGTAGCGGACAGCGAAGAGGCGGGGCCAGGAGCTGAGTATCGACCCCTGCAACCACAATTAGGTGAGTACAATTAGGTGAGTACACACACATTTTCGGAGTGTCAGAATGCTTTTGTCAGAGCATTGCTTAAGCGACTTAATCAAAAACTGTAGGAGCATGCTGGACTAAGATGAATATTTAACAAGAAGGAAGCAATTAGATGGTTTCTTGGGAAGAGGAGTCGGGATGGGCGCCTGTGACGGGTGGGGTGCAACAAGGATTAATTTTGTGGCCGCTACTATTTCTTGTGTACTTGTATCAACAAATTTTGTTGAAAATAAGAAAATGTTTTGGAGTGAGATTAATAAGTTGAGGAAGCCTAGGGAACAAATGGATTTGACAGTTAAAAATAGGAGAGGAGAGTTATTAAATGGAGAGTTAGAGGTATCGGGAAGATGGAGGGAATATTTTGAGGAGTTGTTAAATGTTGATGAAGACAGGGAAGCTGTGATTTCGTGTATAGGGCAAGGAGGAATAACATCTTGTAGGAGTGTGGAAGAGCCAGTTGTGAGTGTGGGGGAAGTTCGTGAGGCAGTGGGTAGAATGAAAGGGGGTATGGCAGCTGGGATTGATGGGATAAAGGTAGAAATGTTAAAAGCAGGCTGAGATATAGTTTTGGAGTGGTTGGTGCTATTATTTAATACATGTATGGAAGAGGATAAGGTACCTAGGGACTGGCAGAGAGCGTGTATTGTTCCTTTGTATAAAGGCAAAGGGGACAAAAGAGAGTGCAAAAATTATAGGGGAATAAGTCTGTTGAGTATACCAGGTAAAGTGTATGGTAGAGTTATTATTGAAAGAATTAAGAGTAAGACAGAAAGCAGGATAGCAGATGAACAAGGGGCTTTAGGAAAGGTAGGGGGTGTGTAGAATAAGTGTTTGCAATAAAACATATAGGTGAACAGTATTTGGATAAGGGTAAAGAGGTTTTTGTGGTATTTATGGATTTGAAAAAGGCGTATGATAGGGTGGATAGGGGGGCAATGTGGCAGATGTTGCAGGTGTATGGAATAGGAGGTAGGTTACTGAAAGCAGTGAAGAGCTTTTATGATAATAGTGAGGCTCAGGTTAGAGTGTTTAGGAGAGAGGGAGATTATTTCTCGGTAAAAGTGGGCCTTAGACAAGGATGTGTGATGTCACCGTGGTTGTTCAATATATTTATAGATGGAGTTGTAAGAGAAGTGAATGCGAGGGTCTTGGCAAGAGGTGTGGGTTAAAAGACAAAGAATCAAATACAAAGTGGGAGTTGTCACAGTTGCTTTTGCTGATGACACTGTGCTTTTGGGAGATTCTGAAGAGAAGTTGCAGAGGTTGGTGGATGAATTTGGTAAGGTATGTAAAAGAAGAAAATTGAAAGTGAATATAGGAAAGAGTAAGGTGATGAGGATAACAAAAAGATTAGGTGACGAAAGATTGGATATCAGATTGGAGGAGAGAGTATGGAGGAGGTGAATGTATTCAGATATTTGGGAGTGGACTTTGTCAGCAGATGGGTCTATGAAGGATGAGGTGAATCATAGAATTGATGAGGTGAAAAGGGTGAGTGGAGCACTTCGGAGTCTGTGGAGACAAAGAACTTTGTCCATGGAAGTTAAGAGGGGAATGTATGAGAGTATAGTTATACCAACACTCTTATATGGGTGTGAAGCATGGGTGATGAATGTTGCAACGAGGAGAAGGCTGGAGGCAGTGGAGATGTCATGTCTGAGGTCAATGTGTGGTGTGAATATAATGCAGAGAATTCGGAGTTTGGAAATTAGGAGGAGTGCGGAATTACCAAAACTATTATCCAGAGGCTGAGGGGGAGTTGTTGAGGTGGTTCGGACATGTAGAGAGAATGGAACGAGACAGAATGACTTCGAGAGTGTATAAATCTGTAGTGGAGGGAAGGCGGGGTAGGGGTCGGCCTAAAAAGGTTGGAGGGAGAGGGTAAAAGAGGTTTTGTGTGCGAGGGCTTGGATTTCCAGAAAGCATGGGTGTGCGTATTTGGTAGGAGTGAATGGAGACAAATGGCTTTTAATACTTGACGTGCTGTTGGAGTGTGAGCAAAGTAACATTTATGAAGGGATTCAGGGAAACCGGCAGGCCGGACTTGAGTCCTGGAGATGGGAAGTACAGTGTCTGCACTCTGAAGGAGGGGTGTTAATGTTGCAGTTTTATAACTGTAGTGTAAAGCACACCTCTGGCAAGACAGTGATGGAGTGAATGATGACGAAAGTTTTTCTTTTTCGGGCCACCCTGCCTTGGTGGGAATTGGCCGATGTGTTAATAAATAAAAATTGTACAACATGAAGGAAGACTCAGAAGTATCCCAGTTCGCAGACGATGTGAAACCGATGAGCAGAATATAAACAGATTAAGACCAGTAAGAACCTGCTGGGGTTAAATTCTAACAGCCACTTGTCAGACCACACCTGGACAGGCTGCAGGTCCGGTCTGACAAGTGGCTGTTAGAATTTAACCCCAGCAGTACTAAGGAAGTGATTGGTACAACTGGAGCACAGATCCAGTTCCCTAGATCAAGAGCCTCCATCACCAGCATCAAGGAACGTCCCTTGTGGGGCTTTCTCTAGAGAGAGAGCGAGAGGAGAGAGAGAGAGAGAGAGAGAGAGCCGTTCCCCTGAACGAATCTTCCTGGATTTCCTGCTCTATTTCTGTAACATTGCAAGCTCCTGATGATGTGTTGATTGCAACACGAAAGGCCTAGAGCTTATCAGTAAACTCCCTTAGTGATTATTTTGCACGTTATTGCATGTTGGCTCTAGGGATCACGCATTCGAGCAAAAATAACAATACCGAGATAGTAAATTAAAAAGGCAAGCAAAACCCTGGCAGGTTTTTAGTCGGCTTCATCATTCCCAACGATACAGTTTCGTCGTAAATTTTTTTAACGACTAAGAAGGCGAGGGGCGGCGGTATAATGTTTTAAGACGCAAGCATCTTTACGATGCCTCTTTACCAGTGATTCCAGCTAAATTGCTTTTAAAGTCAGAATGTGTCAGCTGGTGTTGAAGATCCTGGTGGATGTTCAACACCAGGATCACTGGTACCAGGTACCTTCATACTCACAAAAGGCACAATACCGTGACTTGAACAATTCACAAATAACCCTCACATAGGAGAGAGTAGCGACGTTTCGGTCATTCTTGGACCGAAACTGGTCACGACGAGTCATTGGTATCGGACCGATACGTCGTAAGTGTCATTCTCCTGCGTCTGGGTTGCGTAATCGCAATAATAGATTTAACTCTGCGGCTTCGACATCAAGGCAACATCAAGGCTACGGTCAAGTTACCCCATGACGCTGTGTCAATATTGCCTGCTGATACTTGGAGGTCACTATCCCGCGGCCAAGTAGTCGATCCCACCACCTGATTCAAGACGACCATTGCTCCTAACCATCCTGCCAGTAATGGTTTAGCAGAAAGAACTAATAAGAAAGTACTTGATGTGTTGAGAGCAACTATCACTCCCAATAGAGCTTAATTCCTCTTTTTCCTGGTTTATTTTTGTTGGAGGACACTCCTCTATCACGTAAATTTGAGCCATTGTTTATTTTCCTTGTTTACCTTGGTGTTAATCCATAATATCTGACAAGTGATTTACTTAGATAATTGTTATTCGAGTCAGCTGGCCCAGTGGTTAACGCACAACAGTCAGTGCTGGATGCCGGCACTGTAATTTACGCAGGATGTCAACACAGTAGACATTAGAGGATGTCAGCACAGTAGATAGTAAAGAATGTCAGCACAGTTGACATTGGAGGCTGTCAGCACAATAGGCATTGTACGATGTCAGCACAGTGGACAATGCAGGATGTCAGCACATTAGACATTGCAGGATGTCAGCACAGTAGATATTGCTGGATGTCAGCACGGTAGTCAGTGCATGAAATGAGCCCAGAAATCAGTGCAAGTTGTCAGCACAGTAATAAAGGCAGCACAGTAGTTAACGAAGAACATCCGCACAGTATTCAACACAAGGATCTCAATTATTTTAAAGCAAGTTATTCCAAACACTGATAATGGTCCTCTATCATGCCTCAGAGCATGGGTGACTAGTTCTCCAGTGAACCAGCGTGCGTTTCAAGTGGTCCTTTGAAGTCCACCACACTGCATGAATTCTGTCCAACTTAGCCAGTCCACAATTCAATGCCTCATACATCAGCTTTCCCAAATAGCTGAACTAATTTTTTTTTACAAGACTTTGACTGAATTCGAGGAAATATTGACACGAAAAATATAAATAAAATTTCTTATTATGTATCAAATGGAGTTAAGATAATGAAATATAAAATCGTAATTTTTAATTACAATATGAAGAATGAAAATTCAATTCTGAAAGATAATCGTGACTCGTGTAAACAATAATAAAAACAAATATTTGAACGATAGCTATTGGACAGTAACAAAGGATGTGGTGGTAAACAGGGTGTTGATGGCAGGCAGTGACTGATGTACAGACATCAACTAAGACTGAGCAACACAGACGACGGATACAGACACTCGGAAAACGAAGGAGTCAAATGACCTAAACAAACCCACCCACCCGCCTAAATACATCCTTCTACCCACCCACATACACAACTTAATATCTACCATAACCCACCCTGCCACCCGCACTCATCCACCTTCCAGCCTACCCTCCTGTCTGCTCATTAATCTATGCATTGTAGTCTATCTACTTGTTTATCTATCCGCATACTGAGCACATCTACTACGCCTGGACTCATACATAGAGTCCAGGCTGAGGAACTGATTACCTCAAAACCTCTCATCTTGTACCGTTCTTCTCTGTGTTGGACTGAAGAAGCCACTGGCTGGCGAAACGTTTCGAGAATAAAGATTCCCAAATGTCACACATGTGTCTCATTTATCAACTTGTCGGTTCTCTAAACCATTTTAGAAATAGAAATATGTTAGTAATTAATCTGGCTCCCCGGCTGATATATAAGCATTGCCAGCCCTGTTGTGCTCCATCTGGCCTCCAGAGCGAGAGTGCCATCCGGGTGTGGCTTGTTAGAGCTCGACACAGCCACGCTGGTGAGGGATTCGTCTGTAAAAACCTGCCTTTATAGTCACTGTGTGTGGCCCATGCTAACCTCCCTAGTTGGATGAATCTTATTCGAGCCACCTGGCCCAGTGGTTAACGCACTGGCCTGTGTGTTTTAGGACTCGATTGCCATGGGTTCAAACCCCACCCGTTCCATGATTTTCCCTCCGGCCATCTGAAAAACTCGCAGCCCAACTTGTCTGGCCTCTGTAGCCAGGACATTAGCATAGGTTGGCCAGGGAGAGAATGAAAGTCACTCTGCTAGTCACAATACTCGGTCCTGAGACCTTCAACAAGGTCCCAGGAACGAAATGTTTTCTAATAAATATGTCCTAGTCTTTGTTTACGTGTTTGTTTAAGTAAATTTGTAGGTATTAATTACCAAGGTTTAAAACACTGATTTGAGATTTAATAAACAACTCAATCTCAAGTTTTATGTTGCAGATGTATACATGAGAGTATGTCACATGTGTTGGTGTGTTGTAGGTCGGTTGGCAGCGCACTCAGTTCAGACACTGAGTATCCGTGGTTCGATCCTCGGTACGGGTGGCCTCTTCAAGACATCTGCTGTTCTTGTTCACTTAGTAGTAAGCAGGTACCTGGGTCTTAGTCAACTGGTGTGGGTCGCATCCTGGGGGACAAAATTAACCTCTGTAGAAGCAGGAGAATTGTATATAGTATTTCACTGATGTGAACTATGGTCTGTATAAGTTGCATCATGTACTTGTAGCAATAAAGATTATTATTATTATTAGAGCCATTTTCACACCTCTTCCACTGGTTTTAAATGGCACGGTGATACTGACGTACTGTGGAAAAGGTCACTTGTGTACAATTCAGGACATTTAATAAAGAAAACGTTTCGCCACGAAACGTTTCTTCTAATAAATGTCCTGAACTGAAGACAAGTGTCGTTTTTTCATAGAAAAGCCATTATATGAACCCACCTTCCCCCCCCCCACCATTCACACTGGCTTCTTAAGACAAGAGGAGAAAAAACCACTGCACTTTGGGTAGAGCATTCTGATATATAGTGGATCAAAAAATCACATGCCAGGCACCAGATTCACCTCTCATGAAAGTTTTGAAAATGGTAAGTGATCTGGAGAGTGACTTTAAAAGAGCAAAAATAAAGCTTTCAAATCGTCATTCAATTAGGTTCATTGGGCAACAGACACGACTGAGGGGAAGCAGGGAGAGGGAGGGGAAAGCAGGGAGGGGGAGGGGGGAGAAGGGAGAGGGAGGAGGAGGAGGAGGGGAAGGGAGTCACTCTTCCGTCCACCCAGTGCTGGATTAGGGGGTTGAGGGGGTTGCTGAACCATAATAGGATAAAAGGGAAAGAGCACAGTACGAGGGGAGTGAGAGAGGGGAAGAATGAGGAGCTTACATGTGGGGACAGTAAAGAATAATACAATAAACAGCTGTAGAAAACAGCCCTCTTCATATACATTACTGTTGACCTGAAGGCGTGTGTGTTTACCTGGATATATATGTACCTAATTAAACTTGCAAGAGTTGAACTACAGCTCCAGGGCCCGTTCATGGATGTGTTAACAGCTTGCTGAGCTGATAGACACACCAATTGAAACTACAGCTCTAGGGCCCATTCGTGGATGTGTTTATCAGCTTGTTGAGCTGATAAACACATCAATTCAAGACAGAATTTATGGGTAACCAAAGTATCCATATTACACATATGAGGTTCCAGGAGGGCACAGGGTCGTCAGGAAACACCACTCTCACAGTGTTGTGAGGAATGAACCACTGGAAGAGGTGCCACAGGACTCTGAAGACCAGGAATCAATAAAGAGTACGTTGCATGTGCAGAGTGCAGCAGCAGCGGGCTCTCGTTGCACTCCAGCTCATTTATTGCGAGGTATTTGCTGTATATTCGGAGCAGATGGTATAAAACTATGATCCTGTAAGTCATATTTGAAAATGGTATTCACGGCGGCCCAGAGGTACTTATGCCAGTGATACACAAGGCTCACCCACTGGTAGGTCTCTCACCCACTGGTAGGTCTCTCACCCACTGGTAGGTCTCTCACCCACTGGTAGGTCTCTCACCCACTGGGGCATCCTTACATAGGCATCAAAACACTCACACACACACACACACGCACACACACACACACACATACACACACACACACACACACACTACAGCGGGAAAGGGAACTCAAAGGGAAGTCAGAGAATGAGACATTGGAGTACTGGCTGGAAAGTACCGGGAGGCAGAGGAGTCTTTTATACAGAGAAATGGTAACAGCAAGTACAAAGCAAGTCTTTCCTTCAACCAGAGAGTCAAAGAGAAAAAGAATGAATAAGAACGTGGGACAAAAGAAAGCGAAAGACAGACGAGAACCGAGAAGTGAGCAGATAAACGAATATGCAAGGAGTGAGTAGAGAGACTTGAACGAGTTTGAGAATGTTATATACTATATATATATATATATATATATATATATATATACATATATTTTTTTTTTCAACAAGTCGGCCGTCTCCCACCGAGGCAGGGTGACCCAAAAAGAAAGAAAATCCCCAAAAAGAAAATACTTTCATCATCATTCAACACTTTCACCACACTCATACATAATCACTGTCTTTGCAGAGGAGCTCAGATACGACAGCTGAGAATTGTCCCTCCCAGCTGTCACTATCCCAGACCCCTCCTTTAAAGTGCAGGCATTGTACTTCCCATTTCCAGGACTCAAGTCCAATTAAATCAATTAACTGGTTTCCCTGAATCCCTTCACAAAATGTTACCCTGCTCACACTCCAACAGATCGTCATGTCCCAAAAACCATTCGTCTCCATTCACTCCTATCTAACATGCTCACACATGCTTGCTGGAAGTCCAAGCTCCTCGCCCACAATACCTCCTTTACCCCTTCCCTCCAACCTTTTCTAGGACGACCCCTACCCCGCCTTCCTTTCCCTACAGATTTATACGCTCTCCAAGACATTCTACTTTGATCCATTCTCTCTAAATGACCAAACCACCTCAACAACCCCTCTTCAGCCCTCTGACAAATACTTTTAGTAACTCCACACCTCCTAATTTCCACATTCCGAATTTTCTGCATAATATTTACACCACACATTGCCCTTAGACAGGACATCTCCACTGCCTCCAGCCTCCTCCTCGCTGCAGCATTTGCAACCCATGCTTCACACCCATATAAGAGTGTTGGTACCACTATACTTTCGTACATTCCCTTCTTTGCCTCCATGGATAACGCTTTTTGTCTCCACAGATACCTCAACACACCACACACCTTTTTTCCTTCATCAATTCTATGGTTAACCTCATCCTTCATAAACCCATCCGCTGACACGTCAACTCCCAAATATCTGAAAACATTTACTTCTTCCATAATCCCTCTCTCCAATGTGATATCCAATTTTTCTTTATTTAAATCGTTTGATACCCTCATCACCTTACTCTTATCTATGTTCACTTTTAACTTTCTACCTTTACACACTCTCCATATATATATATATATATATATATATATATATATATATATATATATATATATATATATATATATATATATATATATATATATATATATATATATATATATATATATATATATATATTTATATATATATATATATATATATATATATATATATATACATATATATATATATACATATTTATTTATTTATTTATTTATTTATTCTTGGCCACAGCGAAGCATTCATCACTTTCATCAAAGAAACTAAATTCTCATAAAATGAATTCGGTATCGTCTTGGAGTTCTCCGGGAACATCATCTGTTCTTCGGGGACACACAGTCCACTTAGGTATGACGCACTGAAGCACTTCCTCTGTGTCTCCCTCTATACCAGATCACCCCAGCAAGCCAGGTCACTCTGGCCTCAGTCATCCCTGTTAAAAAGCATTGTTCTAGCTTATCTCCTTGTGTAGGAAAGCACAAGCAGAGAGTATCATAAAGTTCAATATATTAAATTCCGCCATGCTGCAGCAAGGGAAACTAACCTTGCTATATAACCAGCAAGCTTGCTTTAATGAAAATAAACAAAATTCTACTATATGGACTTTCCTTAACAGCGTTTTGCTGAATTGAGCTCCAGTTCCTGGACCTCTTGAGACTATGGATCCACAGCTTCTGGACCTTTTGAATCTACAGCTCTTGTGCCTCTAGAGGGTGTTAATCTATAGCTCCCGGGGCTTTGGAAGGTTTTAAATGACAGCAGTCAGGCTTGACACAGCTGGTCAAGACACAAGTTGCAGGTTCTGCTACTTGTGTTTCTGAAGTCATGGGTGCTGGGAATCTTGAAGATGTTGACCTCATACGGTGTTGCATCATGGCAGTGAGGTCACTTGAGGAAGTCGAGTTACAGGTGCGAAGCCTCTTGTGTTTACTGAAGGTATGAGAGGCAGAAGGACCTGTCTCTCTGGTATGAAACAGAGACTGAAACTCTTCTAGTTAATGATGATCGTCTATTTGTCGCTCAGAGCTGTGATGGTGGAGTGAAATGCTTTATTAAGTCAAAAATATATCTGCTTGTGACTCGACAAAGACCAATGTGTGGGTGAAATGTTGTATAATGCTGGAATAAAACGCTTTAGCAAGTCACAAACACATCTATTTGTGACCTGATGAAGCCCACGGTGTGGGCGAAACGTTGTCAATAAAAGATCTCATTACACTACATATGTCTCTTTTTTTCCATAGCTAGGTTACAATGTACAGTGTGTATATACGATAACATGAACGATGGAATTTGAAACTGGGAACATACATGACGAAATATTTTGATAAATGAACATAGATACATATAGTGAAAGGTACAAAGAAAGAAGAGAAAAATCAAATGAATCCTTAGAATTCAAAGATTTTTCGGTAAGACTGGAGTTGAAGCAATAACTGTAATTTCTGGAAGAGAAATAGAGTTCAAATGTCATACTACTGACTATAATGGACCTATGTTTGACTCCCACACAGACAGTGTATCTACGCAGGTATTCTTTGAGTAAACACAGCCTTTTTTGCGTTACGGGTTCTGAAGTAACTACACTATAGAGAGCCGACAAGTTGATAAATTAGACACATATGCAACACTTGGGTATCTTTATTGAGGAAACGTTTCGCCACACAGTGGCTTCATCAGTCCATACAAAGGAGAGTCGTGAAGAACAGGAGGAGTTTGAGGTAATCAGTCCCTCAACCTTGAGTCGATGTTGTCACTCCATCGATCTTCAAAAGAATACAGAATATGTGCTAGGAAGCAGCTTATATACCGTAGGCAGGAGAGGTGCAGCAGTCGTAGGTGGTGTCACATTTGTCAAATGAGGAAGTAGGTCGTGTCCAAGGGTTAGACTGCTGCACCTCTCCTGCCTACGGTATATAAGCTTCCTCTTAGCACATATGCTGTATTCTTTTCAAGATTGATGGACTGACAACATCGACTCAAGGCTGAGGGACTGATTACCTCAAACTCCTCCTCTCCTTACACATTTTTGCTTTGTATGGACTGATGAAGCCACTGTGTGGCGAAACGTTTCCTCAATAAAGATAGCCAAGTGTTGCATATGTGTCTAATTTATCTACACTATACACTCATATAACTAGAGCATAGGGACAGCAAAATGCATTAGAGGCACAGAAGGATACAGAGTAGAGATACAAAATAGGAACACAGATTACAGATACAAAGTGGAAATAAATGGTATAAAATACCGAAACAATGGAAAAATAAACACATAAGCAGTATAATGTGATCCTTTATTGACAACGTTTCGCCCACACAGTGGGCTTTATCAAATCACAAACACATCTGTCTGTGACTCGATAAAGCCCACTGCGCGGGCGAAACGTTGTCAATAAAGGATCACATAATACTGCTTATGTGTTTATCTTTCCACAGATACAAAGTAAGGGATACAGAGAGTTGAGACTTAGATTAAGGGGCAGAGAAGAGACACAGTAAGAGACAGCAAGAGTAGAGACACAGTAGGGATTCAGAGAATAGAAACACAGTAGAGATACAGAGAGACATATAATAGTGATATAGAGAGATACGAGACATAGAGTGAAACAAATTAAGACAGAAAAACGAGCATCAAGTTTCTTTATAACTCTTATTATCCGTTTTGAAGATTCTGGTCTGCCTTGTGTGGCTTACAAGTAGCAACAACTTGGTTGGTTAGGCAATCTTACACTCAGTAGAAACGTCAGGTACTGTCTTCTAACAACAGTAGGTACGTAAGCAGTAGGTTACTTAGTATATGTTGATTGTGTAAGTGACAGTTAGCTATGTATCCCTGTCGTATTCCATGACACAGAAAGACGTGTATGAATTTGGGTATTAAATATGTCAGCCTGAGAAGGGAGGCTTCAGTAGGCCTATGAGGTCATCGTCAAAAATTCCAGTAAGGGTTTACCATCTACTAGAAATTCAACGTTCTCTTTCAAGCAGAACTGGAGTTACTATTACATGGAAAATCCTCTTCCTCAGTGTGGATTATCCCACACCAGGTGAGGTTCCAGGGCAACAAAGCCAATCAGGAATGTGAGAAAGAGGCAGCATTGTGGGTGGAAAACCCAGCGTAATGGTGTAAGGTGAGAGGAAAGTATGAGGGGAAAGCGAGGGGGGAGTATGAGAGAGTGAGGGATTGTGTGAGGGGAGAGAGTGAGGGGATAGCCTTCAAGATTCACCAAGGAGACACGGTAAGGACGAGGGCTTGCTGGAGGGGTGAAAAACAAATGCTCGGTGTTGTTGTTGTTGTTGTAGTAGGAGAGAAGGTGAAGTTATGGAAGTGTCGTTGTTGTTGTGTGAGGGAGCGAGAGGAAGGTCCAGTGAAGGGGTGTGTAAGCACACGAAAGAGGTGAAGGAAGCGTGAATAAATAGGAGTGATAAGAGAAGCGAATGGCATAGGAGGGAGTAGTACAGAGTGTGTGTGTGTGAAGGAGGTAAGGTGTGGAAGGAAGAGGGTAAGAGAGAGAGAGAGAGAGAGAGAGAGAGAGAGAGAGAGAGAGAGAGAGAGAGAGAGAGAGAGAGAGAGAGAGAGAGAGAGAGAGAGAGAGAGATTGAGTGCGTTCATGTGAGCTTATAGCAGCCTATGTGTGCGAGAATGTGTGTGTGAAAGTGTTTTTAATCTCGTTGTGTTGACTGTGTCTACAGAGCAATGAAGGAGTGAAAACACACTGTAAAAACAGGGAACAGTACTTTCCTTGCAATCAACCTCCTCCCTCCTACCCCTGGCATTTTCTCCCTCCTCTCTGCCTAATTACACACACACACACACACACACACACACACACACGGGAAATTCTGTGTCATAAACCTACTGGAGATCTACGACAGGGTGACAGCAGTAAGACAAGAGAGAGAGGGGTGGGTAGATTGCATATTCTTGGACTGTAAGAAGGCGTTTGACACAGTTCCACACAAGAGATTAGTGAGAAGCTGGAGGACCAGGCAGGGATAACAGGAAAGGCACTACAATGGATCAGTGAATACCTGTCAGGAAGACAGCAGCGAGTCATGGTACTTGGCGAGGTGTCAGAGTGGGCGCCGTTGACGAGTGGGGTTCCACAGGGGTCAGTCCTAGGACCGGTGCTGTTTCTGGTATTTGTGAACGACATGACGGAAGGAATAGACTCCGAAGTGTCCCTATTTGCAGATGATGTGAAGTTGATGAGAAAAATTCAATTGGACGAGGACCAGGCAGAACTACAAAGAGATCTGGACAGACTGTAAGCCTGGTCTAGCAATTACCTCCTGGAGTTCAACCCCACCAAGTGCAAAGTCATGAAGATTGGGGGAAGGGCAAAGAAGACCGCAGACGGAGTACAGTCTAGGGGGCCATAGACTACAAACCTCAATCAAGGAAAAAGATCTTGGGGTGAGTATAACACCAGGCACATCTCCTGAGGCGCACATCAACCAAATAACTGCTGCAGCATATGGACGTTAGGCCCATACTGGAGTATGCAGCACCAGTTTGGAACCCACACCTACCCAAGCACGTAACGAAGCTAGAGAAAATGCAAAGGTTTGCAACAAGACTAGTCCCGGAGCTAAGGGGTATGTTCTACGAGGAGAGGTTAAGGGAAATCGACCTGACGACACTGGAGGACAGGAGAGATAGGAAGGACATGATAACGACATATAAGATACTGAGAGGAATTGACAAGGTGGACAAAGACAGAATGTTCCAGAGATGGGACACAGCAACAAGGGGACACAGTTGGAAGTTGAAGACTCAGATGAATCACAGAGATGTTAGGAAGTATTTCTTCAGGGGAAGCGATGTAGTGGAGGCATGTTTCATACATAGCTTTAAGAAGAGGTATGATAAAGCTCATGGCGCAGGGAGAGTGACCCAGTAGCGGCCAGTGAAGAGGCGGGGCCAGGAGCTATGAATCGACCCCTGCAACCACAACTAGGTGAGTACACACACACACACACACACACACACACACACACGCCCCGATGGCATGGTGGCTAGCGCTCTTGCTTCACGCACGGAGGACCCGGGTTCAATTCCCGGCGGGGCCGAAACATTTCGAAGTGTTTCGTTACACACACACACACACATACATACAACAGGCCTAGTGTCTAATCGACATGTGCCTAGGACAAAACGGTAACTAACTAGAATTGTCAGAACGTGGAACAATCTGGAGAGTGAGGTAGTGGAGGCAGGATCCATACATAGCATCATGAAAAGGTATGACAAGGCTCTTAGAGCAGGGAGTGGACCTAGTAGCGACCAGCGAAGAAGCGGGACCAGGAGCTGCGACTCGACAAGTTGAAGAATTAGACATTTGTGCAACATTTCGGAATGTTTATTGAGGGAATACTTCCACAATAAACATTCCCAAATGTTGCACAAGTGTTTATCTAATTCATCAGTGTGTAATCTGTTTAGTGTCTGTAATCAACCTGCCAGTACCAAGACATTATCTGAGTGCTTGTAGATTAATTCCCATACATATTACACAAGTCAACTTACTTCTGCACTCAGTAAACCCCAAGCTAATCAACTCACCGCAACACCCAGTCTTAAAATAATTGTTGCTTATCCAACCCACTCAAGAAAATATAACAGCTAATCTCGCTAAAAAAAATTATACCATACCCAGTGCATATTGCCTTTGACCTTTCAACATTAACCCTAAATACTGACACATAGCAAGACACTTCTTTCCAAGGTAGAAATGGATAAATTACTACAAATTGCTCCTGATCAGCTGAGATGCGAGCGATAAAAAAAATAAAATTGGTTTGGACCCCAGCCAGGAGGCCGTGTCAGAGATCCTGTCTCGGGGGACAAAGCTCTCTGGAATCTCTCCAATGTTAAGCAGTTGTTTGTGAGATTGTGGGTCAATGTGGTGCAATGTGTTCACCTAAACACTTAATGCACCTTTTCAGCTGTTGAGCACGTTGTTTCCGTGCCTCCATTGTTGTGTATTGAATGCAATACTGTGCCCAATGTGTTCCATCACAAAGTACACATTTTGGAGTACGTTTATGTGTGACAGTCTGTTTACTGTCTGTTGTGTTCACAGCTTGATAAGTGCCTACATGGGATTTCCCATTATGTGGTTTAGTGGGAGTAGGTATACTCTTCTTGTACTGAGTTGAAGGTTTATTATCCACAACAGGATTGGTGGATTTCTCATCTTGTCTCGTTGCTTGCATGCATGAGACTATTGTTTGTAAACCATTGCTAATTTATTCACAAGTGAAATAGCGTTTATTGAACATAATATTTAAACGTTCAATGGTTTGTGTTGACAGTTTATCTTGTATAATACCACTGATAAACCAATCACATTGCCTTAGATCATATTTAACTCCTAGAGTTCTAAGACTATTGTCTAATGTGATTCTAAATGACTGTAAGTCTGAAAGACAATGTTTGGGTGGTTTCAAGCTTGATATTAAGACTGCATGTCTAACCCTGGCTTTGTCAGCATCAAGATAATTATCTGCTAAGACACGTAAAGCTAGAGCATAATTGCCTTTGACCACCGGAAATGATTTAATCAGTTCATAGGGTTCACCTTTCACGAGATATCTGAGATAATTGAACTTAGCTATCTCATCTATGTCAGTACGTGAATTCACTAAAGAATTAAACCCACTAATGAACTCTTCATAATCATTACCTTCAAAAATAGGCATAGCCAATTTGGGAAGAGTTGGTAAACTAACACCAGATGTGGCAGGTGTGACAGGTGTTGGGACATGTGTCTGCTGACCACTGGCTGTAGGTCTCTGTGACAAAGTTTTGCGGCAGATAGCCTGTATTCCTGTCCACCTTAATTGTTGTCCACTAAAGGCATCCAAGACACTTTTAAGTTCTTCCTCTGTCGGATTGGAATCTAGGAATTCCTTTTCGTATATCTCGTAGCCTGAATTAATGATTTCCAGACGTTTATTAAATAATTGAGATTTAATTTCCAACTGATCATAGTCTATATTTGTGTCTTGGGTTAAACCTATACAGACTGAAATTAATTGCTCCAATTGAGTAATTTTCGTCTGTAACGTGCTGAATTTTGTGGTTAATGACGACATTTTGCTAGTATAATGACTAACAGCACACTTAGAGTGTTTAAAAACTCCAGCTGAGTTTGTTTAGACTGCGTCAGCACACTACTGACCCACTAACCGTGTCTTTCAAGGTCAGTGACCTTGAGGT
Organism: Cherax destructor; assembly: GCA_009830355.1. Classification (NCBI taxonomy): domain Eukaryota; kingdom Metazoa; phylum Arthropoda; class Malacostraca; order Decapoda; family Parastacidae; genus Cherax; species Cherax destructor. The sequence continues at coordinate 25,730 of WNWK01024288.1, forward strand.
GCAGAGTACATATGGACGAAACAACACGCTGTTTGTTTATGTCCAGAATTGCTGTCTCAGCTAAACTGAGTCTCAGCACTGACGTCACTTCACACATGAAAATATTTCACTGTATACACATTACACATATATTCAATGTTTATACACATACATATGTCACTGTTACAATGTTAATCAATATGAAAGTTTAAACTTAATATCACTTCCTATATTATATAAGAGACAAACATAATACACAGTTTCTTCTCTTAATTTGTGTCTATAAACATTATAAACACTGTGTATATATAAACTGTTTATACTATACACATTCACAGACCAGCCATGTGCCAGTCAATCTGCTTCTCGCTGAGTTAAGCAGAATTTGAAGTGTTGCTCCCGCGTGGGTGAGTGGGGTAGTGGGGGAGTGGCCCCCCAGAAGTACTGTCCCCCAACCATGGGTGACCCGACTACCGTTTTCTTCTTGGGTGTCGGGTGAGCGCCTGCCGGCTCGCGTTTTCTATGCCTCGCGAGAGCTTCCCATACTCTTTGATTGAGAGTATGGACCCATATGTTCTGGTTTCTTTTGTAAAAACACTAGTTTTACAGCTTTTCTCGAAGGACCTTGGATCGTAGACATTTATACACTGAAGTATAAATCTTTGGACCACCATGTGGCCACTCTCCTGGTACGAATACGATCAACTTTCGATTCGTAATGACCAAACTTCCGGTTCGTAATGAACAAACTTCCGGTTCGTAAGGACCAACATCTGGAGGATGTGCTCCTAACGATAACGTGGACTGTATGTTACGCTAATACTTAGCTGATGAATCCAAGATGTCGCAGCCGTCTCCAACACCTTCTCAGGGGATCCATATATTGCCACACTCTCCACAGGCTGTAAGATAAACATCAAGGGATTATAATTATTGCCCCTAAGGAGCGTATGTCCATATTTCAGTCTTAGATGGACTGAAAGGCGTTTTACTCACTGTTTTGGACTAAAAAGTCCACGCATAACCGCCGTCCCTAGGTAAAAATTTGAATGTTCTTGGATACAAGAACTGCGCAGTTCCCTGTTTTAACCAGAACATCAAATTCTTACCTTGCTCGTGTAACTTTGAGCGATGGTGTTGGCTCCACCATATACGGCGGAAATGCTGTCTTGATTGTAGAATGCCGCTGAAGAATCACCGTCTTGTTTCGATGGAGTTCACTTGCGATTGTCTCTACGTTTCTCCTTTTGCAGTCTGAAGCTGCGCACACTTCTGAATATACTGCAATGTTGATGTTAATCACTAAACGCGCTGGAACAGAGTTCTTATCTCATTTCCCGACGTTAGTGGAGATTAAATGATATAACGGACGCGAACGAGTAATGTCTATGTTGATTTACGTCGCCTCGCGCCGCATGACCAATAGAGTCATATGACCCGTTCTTGCGGTGGCCAAATTCAATCTGACCGCTCGTGCTGCCTTGTGGCTCGTGCCTCGTGCAGCCATGTGGTGCCACGAGGTGCCTCGTGGTGCTGTGGTCAGCACAATTCTTGACACACTGTTGACAGTACATCTGGCATGAATTAAATTGTTTTTTGCAGCCAGACCCGCCTCCTCTGGCCCTTGCCTAAGGGTGGAAAGGGTGAGGGCCCTTACCAAGGGTAGTAAGGGCGCATACCCCCCTCCTTTGGAGAATTTTCTCCACATTATCCATGAAAGCAAAGAGGGGAATGTATGAGAGTATAGTTATACCAACACTCTTGTATGGGTGTGAGACATGGATTGTGAATGTTGCAACAAGGAGAAGGCTGGAGGCAGTAGAGATGTCGTGTCTGAGGGCAATGTGTGGTGTGAATATAATGCAGCACAAACCAGCGAACCATGTTGTTAGGGTTTGGTGATCGGGGCTCCATCATCAGATCAGCACCTTGGTTCAGCCAATCATAATGTGGATCTTGCAATGGTAAAGGTGACGTGGATTCCACTCACATGTTTACCATTGTCATTCCCACTCTGTGCTGGTTGTTGCACGGTTGTCTCTGTCTCTTGGCTGCTGTTTTGCCTTGACTACCGTGGCGTGCACTAATACCACTTTATTGTATATAGTGTACATAGCTGTATAAATATATATATATATATTGTTTCTTTGCTCCAAGCTCCCTTTTACACTCAGGATAACAGGCCTTGAGAACCCGAGGTTGTAATAGCGGGGTAGAGGTCGGCCTAGAAAAGGTTGGAGGGAGAGGGTAAAGGAGGTTTTGTATGCGAGGGGCTTGGACTTCCAGCAAACGTGCGTGAGCGTGTTAGATAGGAGTGAATGGAGACAAATGGTTTTTAATACTTGACGTGCTGTTGGAGTGTGAGCAAGGTAACATTTATGAAGGGTTTCAGGGAACCCGGCTGGCCGAACTTGATTCCTGGTGATGGGAAGTACAGTGGCGGCACTCTGAAGGAGGGGTGTTAATGTTGCAGTTTTGTAGCTGTAGTGTAAGCACGCCTCTGGCAAGACAGTGATGGAGTGAATGATGAAAGTTTTTCTTTTTCGGGTCACCCTGCCTTGGTGGCCACCCTGCCTTGGTGGCCACCCTGCCTTGGTGGCCACCCTGCCTTGGTGGCCACTCTGCCTTGGTGGGAAACGTCCTATGTGTTAATAAATAATAAAGAATATTTCCCTCTCAGCTGAGGACGAAAATAAACAGTTCATTATGAGAAAAATCCAGAGTACTTTGATTATATAAATGCCACAGACTCGAAGTAATTCTGGTCTCTAATTCATCAGATTTTTGAGAGCCTCCAGTCCTGCCACTCTGCTACATACAGCCTCCAGTCCTGCCACTCTGCTACATACAGCCTCCAGTCCTGCCACTCTGCTACATACAGCCTCCAGTCCTGCCACCTGCTACATACAGCCTCCAGTCCTGCCACTCTGCTACATACAGCCTCCAGTCCTGCCACTCTGCTACATACAGCCTCCAGTCCTGCCACTCTGCTACATACAGCCTCCAGTCCTGCCACTCTGCTACATACAGCCTCCAGTCCTGCCACTCTGCTACATACAGCCTCCAGTCCTGCCACTCTGCTACATACAGCCTCCAGTCCTGCCACTCTGCTACATACAGCCTCCAGTCCTGCCACTCTGCTACATACAGCCTCCAGTTCTGCCACTCTGCTACATACAGCCTCCAGTCCTGCCACTCTGCTACATACAGCCTCCAGTCCTGCCACTCTGCTACATACAGCCTCCAGTCCTGCCACTCTGCTACAAACAGCCTCCAGTCCTGCCACTCTGCTACATACAGCCTCCAGTCCTGCCACTCTGCTACATACAGCCTCCAGTCCTGCCACTCTGCTACAAACAGCCTCCAGTCCTGCCACTCTGCTACATACAGCCTCCAGTCCTGCCACTCTGCTACAAACAGCCTCCAGTCCTGCCACTCTGCTACATACAGCCTCCAGTCCTGTCACTCTGCTACATACAGCCTCCAGTCCTGCCACTCTGCTACAAACAGCCTCCAGTCCTGCCACTCTGCTACATACAGCTTCCAGTCCTGTCACTCTGCTACATACAGCCTCCAGTCCTGTCACTCTGATACAAACAGCCTCCAGTCCTGCCACTCTGCTACATACAGCCCCAGTCCTGTCACTCTGCTACAAACAGCCTCCAGTCCTGCCACTCTGCTACATACAGCCTCCAGTCCTGCCACTCTGCTACAAACAGCCTCCAGTCCTGCCACTCTGCTACAAACAGCCTCCAGTCCTGCCACTCTGCTACATACAGCCTCCAGTCCTGCCACTCTGCTACATACAGCCTCCAGTCCTGCCACTCTGCTACAAACAGCCTCCAGTCCTGCCACTCTGCTACAAACAGCCTCCAGTCCTGCCACTCTGCTACATACAGCCTCCAGTCCTGCCACTCTGCTACAAACAGCCTCCAGTCCTGCCACTCTGCTACATACAGCCTCCAGTCCTGCCACTCTGCTACAAACAGCCTCCAGTCCTGCCACTCTGCTACATACAGCCTCCAGTCCTGCCACTCTGCTACATACAGCCTCCAGTCCTGCCACTCTGCTACAAACAGCCTCCAGTCCTGCCACTCTGCTACATACAGCCTCCAGTCCTGCCACTCTGCTACATACAGCCTCCAGTCCTGCCACCTGCTACAAACAGCCTCCAGTCCTGCCACTCTGCTACATACAGCCTCCAGTCCTGCTACTCTGCTACATACAGCCTCAGTCCTGCC
>WNWK01024289.1:0-29949 GCA_009830355.1 Cherax destructor
AATACATAATTTTGGTTTTGGCAGTAAGTACCCTTAGAGGTGCCTAAATATTAAGTTATATATTGTTAAGTGTTTATTGTCAGAACGATGCATTGTATGTTTTTCCATAGTTGTGGATGTTTGTACGTTCGGTTGTTGGTTTGTTTTGGATAACCATATTTGATATAAGGTGCCATAATGATGTATTTTGTGTATTTCGTTTACATTAAATATAATAAAAAAAATGCTCATGATTGTTAAGGAATAGGCACTTTCATGTGCAGATTTCTTTAGGGTGGGTGAGGGTGAAGGGGGTCATTTTTTATAATTATCGTTATGATGTTAAAAAAATTACGTGTTGTTCTTACTGGCAGTTAGAATTGTTCATGATGCCAATGATATGTTTTTTATATTGTCTTGTGTTTTATTGTCAGTATGTTGCATTGTATTTGGGTTTCATTGTATTCTTTTTTTTATTGGAATTTTGAGCCGAGATTCATGTTGTTTATACCATGGGTGTTTGGTTGTATTATTGTAATATCCTGTACTGGTTATAAGGTCATATTGATTTGTGTGTATGTATAGTCTTTTAATAAAATATAAAAAAAAAAAAAACTGACTACCTGAACCACTATTCAAGCCATCATAACTCCTTGGACACTAACCCCCCTTTACAAAACATACTTTGTGATCCACCTTACATGTTATGTATGAAACTCATTTTATAACAGGTATTTTAAGGAATAATTTCAATATATCAAAATTTAACTACATATTGTTGTGTTACCAACACAAGTCATTATACACAAAAAAAACTCGCTATGAATGGTGCTATAACACCATTCTCACACCATAAACTCCTAAAACAGGTGAGATCTTTGCATAAAAAAAACCCTAATTTGTCAATTTACATACACATGAACTACCATGCAACATATAATGGTCTTGCATATAAACATACAAAATGAAACCAAACCGTTTCTATTATACCATTACATTATCCCTACCAAGCATTATCAACATGGCCAAAACCATGTTACACTAAACCATACAACTTACCCGTCACACAACCATGACGACGTTGAAAACCTCAATCTCTTGAACTATTGCATAAATTATACTCGTACCAAAAAAACCAAAGATTACAAAAATAACATAACTTAGAAAAAGGCTGGTAAACATCATTTACCCCCATAAAACCAAGGAAACACTGCCACAACCTCAGGTAACCTATGCCCCATCCCCCTTTAAAAACCCCACCTAAAAACCCAACCACTATCACTCCCCCCCATTCACCCACCTACATCACCTACATCCACACAACCTTTACCCCACAAAAACGTCCCTCCCCTAACTTTCTTCAATAACTAACCCCCCCTACCCATCCAACCCCAACCTACGTAACCCACCCACTGTCATTCTCTGTAAACCTCCGGGAAACTCTGTCTCCAACTTCTACCATAAATTACTTCATTCCATTTTTCGTTTTAACAAATACCATGGGTAGAACCTGACCAGCACTCCCCCTTCCACCTCTCTCATGCACCATATATTATCAAATAGTTTAACATATGTATTTTTATAGCCCTACGTACGCCTTCCGGAAATTCACTCAGCTCTAAACTCAGGCTGTAACACTGATACTTCCCCCTATCCATCCCAAAACCCTGTGCAACCATATTGTTCCCAACTCCAGACTTCTAAAAAAATACACCGCGTGAAAAGCCGTCTCATATTCCCCACACTTGGAAAAACCCCATCTCTTGCAAACCCTATAATAAACAGTTGCCCCCTTGTAGCCAATATGCCATCAAAAACCTATAACCTAATTCCCTAACTCTCGGGACCACCTTGACTTTGTTCAACCAACCCCAAATACTTTTCCACCCATATAAGGAAACAATGCCTCCCTTGCAACACCACCTCATTACTACTAATCCTACCCAACCTCCGTAACTTAACCTTAGCAGGTTCACGTTTCCACTAACAGAAATCTAATAACTTTCTCCTCAACTAGCTCTTTACCCCCCCACCATTTCCTCCCCCTTCCTTCATTACCCCCCATTTTCCACCCCCCTTACCTCCCCATCAGCAAAAACTCTTGCTTCAGAAAAACACTTCTCAGGCGCCCTTTTCAAAGGAAAAACCCAAACCTCCCACTTCACTCTCATTTCAACCACCTCCCTACTTAACCAATGCCTACCCCTCCCCCCTATAAACCTTAAAACACCTTTTTCCAGTCTGGGACGTCTTCCTCAACTAGAGGAAAAACTCCCCTCTGTACCAAAGTTTACTATAAATCAGAACATTAATCTACCACCCTTTGCAATAAAGTAACTTCCTTGGAACCCCAACCCTTCATCCTACCTAAAGCCCCATTCACTACCCCCTTCAATTCTCCTCCCCGGCCCTCCCCAAATCATTACTGAAAATTATACAACCTTAAAACACGAACACATGACCAACCCTCTCTCTCCCCCAACGTTCCCAACACCCACCCTCCCACCTCTAGCAACAATGACTTACGTTTATTCACTTCCATACCCGTTCACACTAAACCTCACCACTATCTCACCTACCCACCTCAGGCTTTCTACAGATGTAACTAACAGATTTGTGTCATCAACATAACCTATGACCTCTGCCCCTACCGCATCCCTCCCCTGTGCTCCTCCCCCCCCTCAACAACCTTAAACGGTTCCTGTAAAATAGCAAATAATTGTTGAGACAACGGACAACCCTGACGTATACCCTTTTCCATCCCAATTTCCCACCTAACCGTCCATTTATCTGAATCCTCATTACCATTCTCATACAATTGCTTTACCCAACCCACCACCTCACCCTAAAACCCATGCCTTTATGACATCAAATAATACCTTCCTATTAACCCTATCATATGCCGTAGCCCAATCCAGACCTAACACCCCTCCCTCAGTAGATTCCTCAAAAAAACTTAATTCTTCTGTGCCCATGTCTCATACTCCTACCCGGTATACCATATTGTTCCCCCATGTAACCAGATCCCAATTCTCCTCCTCAACCTGTTTTCCAAAATCTTTGCATAAATCTTATAATCTGTACTCATCAACATTATTACTCTATAATCATGAAAACTTCTGCCCCTCCCTCTTTGGCACCAATACCCCCACCCCCGCCCCTTACCATTTCCCCCCATTCTCCTCCCTCCTTTATCATTAAACACTTTCACCAACACCTCTCTCAACACTCCCAAAACTGAACATGTAACTCCCCAGGTAACCCATCTACCCCAGGCTTTTTTCCCATCCTGCCTCCCACACTTCCTCCTTCATTATAATTACCTCTTACTCTTCCCTTTCCTCCTCTGTCACTCTCCCCAATAATATGTCCCAAAATTTCCCTTCCCCCTCTTTCAATTCCTCCTGTTCCTTTATATTTTTCCCAAACCACACTTCCCCATCCCTCCCATTGCTTCCGTTGTTTGTACACATTCCCAACATCATACCCCATACCCTCATCTACCTCAATCACACCAATCGTCATTACCCCCCTTGTTTCCTAAACCTTCTAGCCAACAGAAACATTTATCTCCCCAACCTCTTCCCTGCCATTTCCCCAACCTCAGCGCCTGAAACCCCCATTCTGTAACTCCTGCAATGCCGCCCTCACCCCTTCCCTTTCCTCCCCCTACCAGCCCCCCACCCCCACTAGACCCTGCAACAAACCCTCCAAATACCTTTGATACCCAAACCTAAATCGTGCATCTTCCCTGCCCAGTCGCGTAAAAAAACCCAATTTTGGTTTCCCTATCATTCCACCACCTCCAACCCCATAATACCCCAGCCCCCTCCCAAACCACCCCACCAACCCTCAAAATTCATCTCCCCTCCTAACCTACTCAGCAAACTAACATTTAAAAATTATGGTCAGTTATAACCATTACTTATTACTACTAAGGTGAGTTTTTGCTAGCACCATGTAATCTTCCCTTATTCCTAGTAATATATAGTATATCCTTTATAGTATAATTATAAGATATTATCTCCTTTATAGAATAATAAGATATTATCTACTTTATATTATAATAATAAGGAAAAAAGGACCCCAAGGGAAATAAGTCACTGAGTGACTTTTTGGTTATCCTGGTGATTCTCTACACTATGCTGCTATGTATGATAATCTATGTCACTGTATTTATGTTAACCTGAATAAACCTTACCAGCTGGGCCGTGGTTCGTACTTCGGTTTCGTGCGGCCAACAGTAACAGCCTGGTTGATCAGGCTCTCATCCACCATGAGGCCTGGTCCCGACTGGGCCCGGGGGCGGTGACCCTCGAAAACGCTCTCGGTATACGTACTTGTTATATTGGTTTAGTCTATGTTCGAGTGACAGAAAATTTAGCAAAATGTGAGATAATTATAAATTAAATTATTTGCTTATGTAATTAATATAACTTTTTCTTTCTTAAGGTAAAATTAAATGATAATAATGTTAGTAAACACTATAAAGTTTTATATAAAATGTTTGAGGTTTTTAAGTAATTTATATTAATATTATCTACTTTTATAAACAACGTTAAAAAATAAAACATCTTAACAGACACCTAAGTTTTATCAACCATAGAATTGAAGAAAGAAATTTTTTGAAGGGAATATACCATTCCTGTAAATCACTGTACAGCTGATTGTTTTATTTGTTTGTTTATTTTCCATCAGCACCTAACAAGTGCTGGACTGTCAAATGAAAAGCAGTGTTCAGTAAACCCCATGAAGAGTTGTTCCAGATATCTTCTTCAACATGTCAGGTTCATTTTGGACTATGTAACACCAGCAGGGAGGAGGTGTTGATTCACCGGGAAATTCCCGGCCCGGGTCTTTACCAGATGGCGACCCGGCTCCGGCTCCCTGGCGTGGGAGTAGCAGAGACCAAAGTCTCCCATGGGAAGGGGTACCCCTCAGCGGCGGGACCAAATGGCCCCAGGCCTAGCCATATTCCCCCACCTGCACGAGGCAGGTGGTAGATAAACGCTAGGCCTCTCTGGTCTGCCACCTTCCCCGCCCCAAGGAGGCTGATGGGAAGGGCAGACTTGCGAGCCGCAGATGGTAGCAAGCTCCAGCCTTGGCACCTACCCTGCCCTAGAAGGGCTGGGCATGGTGATCGACGTCCAGCAGGGAATCAACACCATGTAAGAAACTGCAGACTAGTTCCGTAGATAAAAGGTTATGAAAGAACCAGGACAAACAGAATAACAGCAACTATTTTACATTACTCACAAGGTGCATACTGTATTTCTAAAATTAGGTTTAACATTTATCTCAAGGTTTATACATTATTATTATGTTTAAGACCTACTTCCTGAAATTATGACACCTTCACCACTATATATATGTAGTATATGTATATTCATGTTATGCAGAACCCTGCATAACAGTTAGGTACAAAAGAAAGTGACTATCATGCGGTGCATTTCTAACAAACAGTAATGAACTGTTTGAGATTTGTGAAATAATTACTGTGACACAACTGGGAGTGTAAGACACATGAGTCACATGGATGTCAGGAAGTATTTCTTCAGTCTCAGGGTAAGACACATGAGTCACAGGGATGTCAGGAAGTATTTCTTCAGTCTCAGGATAAGACACATGAATCACAGTGATGTCAGGAAGTATTTCTTCAGTCTCAGGGTAAGACACATGAGTCACAGGGATGTCAGGAAGTATTTCTTCAGTCTCAGGGTAAGACACATGAGTCACAGGGATGTCAGGAAGTATTTCTTCAGTCTCAGGGTGACCCACAAGTGGAATGACCTCGACCATGATGTGCAGACACTCCATATATTGTTTTAAGAGCAGATATGATAGTGTTCACAGGGATAATAGCAAGTGAAGCTGGCAAAGTGGTAAGTTAAGAGGCGAAGCCAGGAGCTAAGACTCAACCCCTGCAACAACACATACAGTGTGGGGAATTATGAGACTACCTGTATGGACTTCACGCCCCTTACAAACAGATAATCTCAACGGGAGGTGACCGACTAATATTTACCACAGTCACTCCCGCGAGGTGTGAGAAAACTTAAGTCGTCCTGGTTGCGTCCAAGGGATACCTTCGATATTCTCACTCTAAACCCACATCGCTCTGGACCAGTTTTAATAAAGTAAAATATATAACACCAATAGTTACGGTGTTGTTAATTTTAGTGGACTGTATTTTGGTATGGGACTGATTAGAAGGGAAGAGAAGAGAGTACACGATTATTAAACCATCACTCACCCAGTGTCATTGATGTTCATTGGAGATCATTGACATAGCCACAGCAAGAACTCATCATTGCAACGTATACCACTGGCCAGTGTAACTTGACTTTTTGACCAGAGCTTTGGTAAGATGGGGAAGGAAGAAGGATAGGTAAGGATGGAAATTGGGAAAAAATGGGGGGTTTGGTGTGGAGGAAGGATAAAAAAAGGCCGGCTTGCTTTACAGAGGTGGTGTCCAACATATAATTATCACTGACATAATTAAGTATAATGGCTGATAAGTATAAACAGAAATCACCAGAACTTGGGTTAGAGGTAGTATCACAAGACATAAAGAGGTTCTGGTATTACCCATGCATCTGGGTCATCTGGAAGGTCACTCAGGATCTTGGGTCTTTGAAAGTCATCCTTATGTATAAATCTTCTCACTCGCTGGTGGAGGGTCATCTGCTGGGTTCTGTGAGGTGCTGTATTAATAATATAATCGGTGGTATTTGCAAAATATGTAGGATGTTCTCTGTCTGGAAGATACAAGTCTTGCATTGAATATAGTTGTTGCTTTTTCAATTGATCAAGTCGAACATTACCTCGAGTTTACCTGGAGAGAATTCCAGGGGTCAACGCCCCTGCGGCCCGGACTGTGACCAGGCCTCATGTTGGACCAGAGCCTGATCAACCAGGCTGTTACTGCTGGCCGCACGCAGTCCAACGTACGAGCCACAGCCTGGCTAGTCAGGTACCGACTTTAGGTGCCTGTCCAGTGCCTGCTTGAAGACAGCCAGGGTTTGTTGGTAATCCCTTATGTATGCTGGGAGGCAGTTGAACAATCTTGGGCCCCTGACACTTATTGTGTTGTCCCTCAACGTGCTCGTGGCACCCCTGCTTTTCATTGGGGGATGTTACATCGCCTGCCGAGTCTTTGCTTTCGTAGGGAGTGATTTTCGTGTGCAAATTTGGTACTAATCCTCGAGAATTGTCCACGTGTATATAACAATGTATCTCTCCCGCCTGCGTTCTAGGGAGTACAGGTTTAGAAACTTCAAGCGTTCCCAGTAATTGAGGTGGTTTATCGCAGTTATGCGTGCCGTGAAGGTTCTCTGCACATTTTCAAGATCAGCAATTTCACCCGCCTTGAAAGGTGCAGTTAGTGTGCACAATATTCCAGCCTAGATAGAACAAGCGATTTGTAAAGTGTCAACATGGGCTTTGCATCCTGGTTTTGAAGGTTCTCATTATCCATCCTGTCATTTTTCTAGCAGATGCGATTGCTACAGTGTTATGGTCCTTGAAGGTGAGATCCTCTGACATGATCACTCCCAGGTCTTTGACATTAGTTTTTCGCTCTATTGTGTGTTTGGAATTAGTTTTGTACTCCGATGAGATTTTAATTTCCTCACGTTTTCCGTATCTGAGTAATTGAAATTTCTCATCATTGAACTTCATATTGTTTTCTGCAGCCCATTTAAAGATTTGGTTTATGTCTGCTTGGAGTCTTGTAGTGTCTTCAACGGTGGACACTGTCATACAGATTCGGGTGTCATCTGCAAAGGAAGACACGGCACTGTGGCTTATATCCCTGTCTATGTCCGATATGAGGATGAGGAACAGGATGGGAGCGAGTACTGTGCCTTGTGGAACAGAGCTTTTCATAGTAGCTGCCTCAGACTTTACTCTGTTGACTACTACTCTTTGTGTTCTACTTGTTAGAAAATTATAGATCCATCTACCAACTTTTCCTGTTATTCCTTTATCACGCATTTTGTGTGCTATTACACCATGGTCACACTTGTCAAAGGCTTTTGCAAAGTCTGTGTATATAACATCTGCATTCTGTTTGTCTTTTAGAGCATCTAGAACCTGGTCGTATCGGTCCAGTAGTTGGGACAGACAGGAGCGACCTGCTCTAAACCCGTGCTGCCCTGGGTTGTGTAATTGATGATTATCTAAATGAGTGGCGATCTTGCTTCTTAGAACCCTTTCAAAGATTTTTATGATATGGGACGTTAGCGCTATTGGTCTGTAGTTCTTTGCTATTGCTTTACTGCCGCCTTTGTGGAGTGGGGCTATGTCTGTTGTTTTTAGTAACTGCGGGACGACCCCAGTGTCCATGCTCCCTCTCCATAGGATGTTAAAAGCACGTGATAGGGGCTTCTTGCAGTTCTTGATGAACACGGAGTTCCATGAGTCTGGGCCTGGAGCGGAGTGCATGGGCATGTCATTTATTGCCTTTTCGAAGTCATTTGGCGTCAGGGTGATGTCAGATAGGCATGCGTCAGTCAAGTTCTGTGGCACTCTCATAAAAAAAATCATTTAGGTCTTCGATCATTTAAGTCTTCGATTTTCAGTCTGGTTAGCGGCTCGCTAAAAACTGAGTCATACTGGGACTTAAGTAACTCACTCATTTCCTTGCTGTCATCTGTGTAGGACCCGTCCCGTTTAAGTAGGGGCCCAATACTGGTTGGTGTTCTCGACTTTGACTTTGCATAAGAAAAGAAATACTTTGGGTTTCTTTCAATTTCGTTTTTGGCTTTTAGTTCTTCCCGCATTTCTTGATTCCTGTAAGATTTCTTTAGTTTTAATTCGATGTTTGTTATTTCTCTGACTAGTGTCTCCCTTCGTATTTCAGATATATTGGCCTCTTGTAGCCGCTCCGTTATTCTTTGCCTTCGCCTGTATAGGGAGCGCCTCTCTCTTTCTAGTTTGCATCTTTTCCTCCTTTTTCTTAAGGGAATTTGCCTTGAGCCCAGTGGTCTGGTGGCTTGAGCTCTCGCTTCACACACGGAGGGCCCGGGTTCGATTCCCGGCGGGTGGAAACATTTCGACGTGTTTCCTTACACCTGTTGTCATGTTCACCTAGCAGCAAATAGGTACCTGGGTTGTTAGTCGACTGGTGTGGGTCGCATCCTGGGGGACAAGATCAAGGACCCCAATGGAAATAAGAAAGACAGTCCTCGATGACGCACTGACTTTCTTGGGTTATCCTGGGTGGCTAACCCTCCGGGGTTAAAAATCCGAAGAAATCTTATCTTATCTTATCTTTAGCAAACCTCAAGTGCCACAGAGTTAATTTGTTCTAGACATTGGTTAGGATCCGTGATGCTTAGGCTATCTTCCCATTGTATATCATTTAGGACTTGGCTTACTTGGTCCCATCTTATGTTTTTGTTATTGAAGTTGAATTTGGAGAAGGCTCTCTCGCGGCTGATCACATTTTGTTGATCTGGGGCTCCCCGCATGCATGTCTGGACCTCTATTATGTTGTGATCTGAGTATATTGTTTTTGATATGATAACATTTCGTATCAGATCATCATTGTTGGTGAAGATGAGGTCCAGCGTATTATCTAATCTTGTACCTGGAGTCTACCTGGAGAGAATTCCAGGGGTCAACGCCCCCGCGGCCCGGTCCGTGACCAGGCCTCTTGTTGGACCAGAGCCTGATCAACCAGGCTGTTACTGCTGGCCGCACGCAGTCCAACGTACGAACCACAGCCCGGCTGATCAGGTACCGACTTGAGGTGCCTGTCCAGTGCCTGCTTGAAGACAGCCAGGGGCTTGTTGGTAATCCCCCTGATGTATGCTGGGAGGCAGTTGAACAATCTTGGGCCCCTCACACTTATTGTGTTGTCCTCAACGTGCTAGTGGCCCCCCTGCTCTTCTTTGGGGGGAATGTTACATCGCCTGCCGAGTCTTTTGCTTTCGTAGGGAGTGATTTTTGTGTGCAAGTTTGGTACTAAGCCCTCGAGAATTTTCCATGTGTATATAATAATGTATCTCCCGCCTGCGTTCTAGAGAGTACAGGTTTAGGAACTTCAAGCGTTCCCAGTAGTTGAGGTGGTTTATCGCACTTATGCGTGCCGTGAAGGTTCTCTGCACATTTTCAAGGTCAGCAATTTCACCCGCCTTGAAAGGTGCAGTTAGTGTGCAGCAATATTCCAGCCTAGATAGAACAAGCGATCTGTAAAGTGTCAACATGGGCTTGGCATCCCTGGTTTTGAAGGTTCTCATTATCCATCCTGTCATTTTTCGAGCAGATGCAATTGCTACATTGTTATGGTCCTTGAAGGTGAGATCCTCTGACATGAACACTCCCAGGTCTTTGACATTAGTTTTTCGCTCTATTGTGTGGTTGGAATTAGTTTTGTACTCCGATGAGATTTTAATTTCTTCACGTTTTCCGTATCTGAGTAATTGAAATTTCTCATCATTGAACTTCATATTGTTTTCTGCAGCCCATTTAAAGATTTGGTTTATGTCTGCTTGGAGTCTTGCAGTGTCTTCAACGGTGGACACTGTCATACAGATTCGGGTGTCATCTGCAAAGGAAGACACAGCACTGTGGCTTATATCCCTGTCAATGTCTGATATGAGGATGAGGAATAGGATGGGAGCAAGTACTGTGCCTTGTGGAACAGAGCTTTTCACAGTAGCTGCCTCAGACTTTACTCTGTTGACTACTACTCTTTGTGTTCTATGTGTTAGGAAATTATAAATCCATCTACCAACTTTTCCTGTTATTCCTTTATCACGCATTTTGTGTGCTATTACTACTATTTGCTGGTTTAAGGTGAATTTGGTGCAGAGATTTAAAAGTTCATTTGTGTTCGAGTTTTCATCTGAGCTGCCTCCTGGGGTTATCTCTGCTACCACATTGTTTGCACTGCTCCTCCATTTTAGGTGCCTTAGGTTGAAATCCCCCAGTAGCAAGATGTTGGGGGCAGGAGTTGGAAGATTTTCCAGACAGAGGTCAATTTTCAGAAGCTCTTCCTGGAATTGTTGGGACGTTGCATAAACGGAGTGCTTTGTTCTGAATTCGTTGTAGTTGAAGCATGTTTGTTTTTGTTGTTAATGACAAAGGCACACACGGATATTCAAGTAAGGGTCTTATCATCATCTTATACAGGTGTTTTTTTCACGTGAGATGGAGCTGATTTAAACCTGAATAGAGTGGAAAGTCGAGCTTTAGCTTCATTTATCTTTTTGTTGACATGGGAAGTGGAGTGAAGTAGCCTGTCTATCTCATAACCCAGTATCTTGTTAGGATTATGAATGGCTGTAGGTATATCTCTGATGGAGATACCCCCTTTATCTTCAATGGTGGAGGAAAAACAACCTATTGTACTGATGAGAACTTTGTCTGGGTTAGTAGTAATACGCCATTTCCTCTCCCAGTTCGCTGTTCTACGTAGTTCAGTATTAATTTTTTCTATCGAAATGCTCAGCATAACAAGGGACTTTCTATATAGTAGTATGTAGTATGCCTATATACCATGTACATGTACTTGTAGTAAATAAAGATATTATTATTATATTATTATAACCCTCTCGTACTTATATTTACCTGTGACAGGGGTGGACGAAACTACGTGAATTACATCATCAGCAAATTGGGTAATAATTGTACCATTATATTCTGGTTGAGGTAAATCATTGACATATATATTGAATAATATCGGGCTAAGACACGAGCCCTGAGGTACACCAGCTGTCGGTGTAAACGGTTCAGCTGTCTTACCATTGAAGGTAGTACAGAGGTACATAATTGGTCCAGAGACTGGACTCCAAAATTTTGATAGCTGAACAAGTTACAGCGGTAATGAACTAGATCTGGTCACAATCATGACAAGTTGCAAAGGTAATGAGCTCCAGGTAGAGCTGGTCACAATCATGACAAGTTGCAAAGTTAATGAGCTCCAGGTAGAGCTGGTCACAATCATGACAAGTTGCAAAGATAATGAGCTCCAGGTAGAGCTGGTCATAATCATGACAGTTACAAAGGTAATGAATCATAAACACGTCCATACATGGTAAACAAATGACAGACTAATGAGCAATATTCTGGTGAATGCATCCATTGCCCCAACAACAGATGTTGCAAGGTGCCTGTCGCTCTTCGGCAGTACAGCCAGACAGCCATTGCAAACAGCAGCATGAACATCTCTGGTGGCAATAAGGGCGAGATTGCCTTGTTTCCGTAAGCTGGCAACAGCATCATAGACTATATTTATGGCATGTTGGGTCCCTCTGTGAGTGCACATGTTGGGTCCCTCTGTGAGTGCACATGTTGGGTCCCTCTGTGAGTGCACATGTTGGGTCCCTCTGTGAGTGCACATGTTGGGTCCCTCTGTGAGTGCACATGTTTCCTGTGAGTGCACATGTGTCCCTCTGTGAGTGCACATGTTGGGTCCCTCTGTGAGTGCACATGTTGGGTCCCTCTGTGAGTGCACATGTTGGGTCCTCTGTGAGTGCACATGTTGGGTCCTCTGTGAATGCACATGTTGGGTCCCTCTGGGAGTGCACATGTTGGGTCCCTCTGGGAGTGCACATGTTGGGTCCCTCTGTGAGTGATGGGGTCCTCTGTGAGTGCATGTTGGGTCCCTCTGTGAGTGCACATGTTGGGTCCCTCTGTGAGTGCACATGTTGGGTCCCTCTGTGAGTGCACATGTTGGGTCCCTCTGTGAGTGCACATGTTGGGTCCCTCTGTGAGTGCACATGTTGGTCTTGGAGTGCACATTTGTCCTCTGATGTGTCGAGCAATGTTGGGTCCTTGAGTGACATGTGGGTCCCTCTGTGAGTGCACATGTTGGGTCCCTCTGTGAGTGCACATGTTGGGTCCCTCTGTGAGTGCGGAAACCAAACTGTCTCTCAGTAAAAAGGTGATTATATTCCATGTAATAATTTAGTCTATTAGAAATAATTTTCTCCAGGACTTTACCCGTGACCTCGAGTAACGAGATAGGTCTATAATTATCAGGTTTATGGACATCTTTATTCGGTTTAGCAATAAAAATCATCTTCGCTGTTTTAAGAGTATAATTGGAAAATGTCCAGAGGCCAAAATGGCATTAAAGATGTTGACCAGAGATTCTTTATAATTCCTAGGTAAGTATTTTATTTGTTTGACAGTAATGCCTGATAAACCAGGTGCTTTGTTCCGCATTTTACCTATAACTTGACACATTTCTCTGAGGGAGATTGGTCTAGTAAGAGGATGATCCTCTTCAAGAGAAGATATATCAATTAACGGTAGCGGTTGGAGATCATCTAGGTTGTCATCTCTCCAGGCATTGACCTATTGATAGTGGGTGTTATTGACACATTGATAGTGGATGTTATTGACCCATTGATAGTGGGTGTTATTGACACATTGATAGTTAGTTAGTTTGATATCTTTATTATGCACCCCATACCCATCCTGTGGGCGGTAGTCAAAAGATTACAGAGGTACATAATGGGTCCAGGGACTGGACCTCAAAGTTTGATAGCTGAGCAAGTTACAAAGGTAATGAACTCAGATGGTCACAATCATGACAAGTTACAAAGGTATTTGCAGATTACAGAGGTATATATAGGGTCCAGAGACTGGGCCCCAAAGTTTTGATAGCTGAACAAGGTACAATGGTAATTAATTCACTAGGTATACAAATGCAGATGGTATAACAAATAAATGTGAGGAGTGGCATGAAAGAATAAAGGAGACATCCCCAGACATAATAGCACTCACAGAAACGAAACTCACCAGGATGATAACAGATGCAATCTTCCCACCCGGATATCAAATCCTCAGGAAAGATAGAGGGAGCAGAGGGGGAGGAGGAGTTGCACTGCTCATTAAGAACAGGTGGGGATTTGAGGAAGTGGAAGGAATGGATGGAATGGGTGAAAGGGACTACATAGTAGGAACAATTCAGTCTGAGGGCCATAAGGTGATAATTGCTGTAATGTACAACCCGCCACAGAACTGCAGGAGGCCAAGAGAAGAATACGACGAGAGCAACAGAGCAATGGTAGACACACTAGCCGAGGTAGCC
Source organism: Cherax destructor (assembly GCA_009830355.1). Lineage (NCBI taxonomy): Eukaryota > Metazoa > Arthropoda > Malacostraca > Decapoda > Parastacidae > Cherax > Cherax destructor. Next base: position 14,027 of record WNWK01024289.1, read on the forward strand.
AGAAGAGCCCACATGGGGAGAGCAAAGTTACTAGTTATGGGTGATTTCAATCACAAAGAGATTGATTGGGAAAACCTAGAGCCCCATGGGGGTCCTGAATCATGGAGAGCCAAGATGATGGATGTGGTACTGGAAAACCTCATGCATCAACATGTTAGAGACACTACCAGAGAGAGAGGTGGGGATGATCCAGCAAGACTGGACCTAGTATTCACCTTGAGTAGTTCGGACATCGAGGATATCACGTATGAAAGGCCCCTTGGAGCTAGTGATCATTTGGTTCTGTGTTTTGATTATATAGTTGAGCTACAAGTGGAGAGGGAGCAGGAATAGGAAGGGAGAAACGAAACTACAAAAGGGGGACTACACAGGCATGAGGAACTTCCTACAAGACGTTCAGTGGGAGAGAGAATTGGCAGGAAAACCAGTAAAAGAAATGATGGAATATGTGACAACCAAATGCAAAGAGGCAGAGGAGAGGTTTGTCCCCAAGGGAAACAGAAGTAATGGGAAGACCAGAACGAGTCCTTGGTTCACCCAGAGGTGTAGGGAGGCAAAAAGTAAGTGTAATAGAGAATGGAAAAAGTACAGAAGACAAAGGACCCAGGAAAATAAAGAGATTAGCCGAAGAGCCAGAAACGAATATGCACAGGTAAGAAGGAGGCTCAGCGACAATATGAAAATGATATAGCATCAAAAGTCAAGTCTGACCCGAAGCTGTTGTATAGCCACATCAGGAGGAAAACAACAGTCAAGGACCAGGTAATCAGGCTGAGAAAGGAAGGTGGGAGTTCACAATAAACGACCAAGAGGTATGTGAGGAGCTCAACATGAGATTTAAAGAAGTATTTACACAGGAGACAGGTAGGACTCCAGGAATTCAGAATAGGGAGGTATACCAACAAGTGCTGGATGAAATACACACAACCGAGGAGGAGGTGAAGAAGCTGCTATGTGAACTCGATACCTCAAAAGCGGTGGGACCGGACAACATTTCTCCGTGGGTCCTTAGAGAGGGAGCAGAGATGTTGTGTGTGCCACTAACACAAATCTTCAACACATCCATTGAAACTGGGCAACTACCTGAGGCGTGGAAGATGGCAAATGTAGTCCCAATTTTAAGAAAGGAGACAGACACGAGGCATTAAACTACAGACCTGTGTCACTGACGTGTATAGTATGCAAAGTCATGGAGAAGATCATCAGGAGGAGAGTGGTGGAGCACCTAGAAAGACACAAGCTTATAAACGACAACCAGCACGGTTTCAGGGAAGGAAAATCCTGTGTCACAAACCTACTGGAGTTTTATGATAAGGTAACAGAAGTAAGACACGAGAGAGAGGGTGGATAGACTGCATTTTTTTGGACTGCAAGAAGGCGTTCGACACAGTTCCTCACAAGAGGTTAATGCAAAAGCTAAAGGATCAGGCACACGTAACAGGAAAAACACTGCAATGGATCAGAGAATATCTGACAGGAGGCAACAACGAGTCATGGTACGTGACGAGATGTCAGAGTGGGCACCTGTGACGAGTGGAGTTCCACAAGGGTCAGTCCTAGGACCTGTACTGTTTTTGGTATATGTGAATGACATAACGGAAGGGATAGACTCAGAAGTGTCCCTGTTTGCAGATGATGTGAAGTTAATGAGAAGAATCAAATCAGTCGAGGATCAGGCAGGACTACAAAGAGACCTGGACAGGCTGCAAGCCTGGTCCAGTAACTGGCTCCTTGAATTTAACCCTGCCAAATGTAAAGTCATGAATATCGGGGAAGGGCAAAGAAGACCGCAGACAGAGTATAGTCTAGGTGGCCAAAGACTGCAAGCCTCACTCAAAGAAAAAGATCTTGGGGTGAGTATAATACCGAGCACATCTCCTGAGGCACACATCAATCAGATAACTGCTGCAGCATACGGGCGGCTGGCAAACCTAAGAATAGCGTTCCAATACCTCACTAAGGAATCATTCAAGACTCTGTATACCATATACGTCAGGCCCATACTGGAGTATGCAGCACCGGTTTGGAACCCACACCTGGTCAAGCACGTCAAGAAATTAGAGAAAGTGCAAAGGTTTGCAACAAGACTAGTCCCAGAGCTAAGGGGATTGTCCTACGAAGAAAGGTTAAGGAAATCGGCCTGACGACACTAGAGGACAGGAGGGTTAGGGGAGACATGATAACGACATATAAAATACTGCGAGGAATAGATAAGGTGGACAGAGACAAGATGTTCCAGAGAGGGGACACAGAAACAAGGGGTCATAATTGGAAGTTGAAGACTCCTATGAGTCAAAGGGATGTTAGGAAGTATTTCTTCAGTCATAGAGTTGTCAGGAAGTGGAATAGCTTAGAAAGCGACATAGTGGAGGCAGGAACCATACATAGTTTTAAGACTAGGTTTGATAAAGCTCATGGAGCAGGGAGAGAGAGGACCTAGTAGCAATCAGTGAAGAGGCGGGGCCAGGAGCTATGACTCGACCCCTGCAACCACAAATAGGTGAGTACAAATAAGTGAGTACACACACATCCACACGTGTCAATGCTTTATTTACAGGGAGCAAAGTCAGGGTATTTTTCCAGAATGGTCTGTAATATACCACTGTGGATAAAATACTTTGACATATCTTGAACATTTCTGAATGAGTAGTCTCTGAATTCATTAATTTTATCGCACTCCAGTACATAATGACGCAGGGTGTGACAATAATCCAACTGGCAAAGTTTACATCTTGTTTGGTCTACATCTGGTGGTGGTGATTTAACCTGCCAAAGATACTTGTAACCCAGCCGGAGGCGGGCGTAGTGACATCCAAGAGTCTGCTTATTTTGTTGGATGCACCATAGACATGTGGCTCCTCCTGCATGATAGAATGATGATAGATGGACTGACTGGTGTCAAACTCCCTGAGTCTTAAGTCAATAAAATTCAGTTGAAGTTCTTTTCGTATTATTGTTCTCAAACTGCTAACTGACAAGCCAAGATTGTAATCTATCCCCTCTTTGAAAGCATAAAACTTAGCCAATTTATCAGTTCTATCATGCATCTGAAGACCAATGTGAGATGGAATCCACAGCATGTGCACTCTGACTCTACTATCCAGAATCCTACCATACCTGTGTCTGGCTTCTGACACGAGCATGCTACAAGTTATACTTGATGAGTTGAGAGCATTTATGGATGACAGAGAATCAGTTACAATTAGAGAGTTAACCTTAGATACATGGACGCATTTGAGTGCAAGGAGTATGGCAAACAGTTCTGTCTGAAGGGTAGAGGCCCAGTTATTGATGCGTGCTCCAATTTCTTTAAGAGAGCCATCACTCTGTATGACAACAGCAGCACTACCAGCTGCACCAGTGGATTGGTGAACAGAACCATCAACGTAAATAATTTGTGAGAGAGTGTGCTGTTTGGCTAAATTATCAATACAGTTTAAGGCATCATGTTTGGCTTCAAGGCGAAGCTTTGGTTGTGATTTAAGAAGTAGTTTGGGGAAATGGAGGGATGGTAGTTTGGAATGGGGTAATATTCCATGGAGCGGAGAAGTGCCGCTGTTGCCTTACTTGCCACAGATCATGTATCTGATTCATGCGGAGGTCGGTTCCAGTTTTTCGATCCATCTGGAGGGATGTTCACCAGTGCTGAGGAAAGTTTGGAGGGCTTCTGTGCATGGGTTTGAATGGGCTTGCCTGAGCATATTAACCCCAATTAGGATATTTCTTTCAGTAACACGATCTCTGATGCTTGGAATATCAAGTTCTTTCTGCATATTTAAAATTTTGGCAGTACGAGGGCATCCTAAAATGATCCTCATTGCTTCGTTCTGCAGTTTTTCCAACCCTCCAAGCTTCCAGTCAGACACAAGAGCAAGTAGTGGGGCAGCATAATCAACTAATGATCTAATATAAGCAAGATACATCATTTTCACAATTTTAACATTAGCACCATACCTGGGGTGAAACCCTGCCACAACTCTAAGTGCTCTCAGCCTTTCTTTGTATTGACGACAAAGTCTCGTTACAACAGGTCCAAGTAGTGGGACCTCAAAGCCTAGATACCTGTATCTGTTTACATATTCTAGAAGAGACCCATCATGCAACTGGATCTGGCGAACTGTGCCTCTCTGTCGAGGAGGACGCCTATTGAGTATCTTTGTTTTATCAGTAGAGATTATCAACCCCAGGTCCTGACACGAGGCTAGTACATGGTTAAGGATGTTTTGGGTGTTGGAGAATCCGGTGGTGTGAATCATTATATCATCAGCAAAACTGATCATATAATGATGGGGCTGGCTAGGCATAGCATTAAGTAAGGCATTACAGTGGTACCTCGAGTTACGATGGTCCCCAAAATCGCCCTTTTATGTAAGTTTATTTTTTTAAATGCTTTTGTAAGTATATTTTTGGGGGTGTAAAAGGACTAGTCTATTTTACATTATTCCTTATGGGGATAAATTCGTTTGGTAATGGCACTTGAACAGCATTCTCGAACGAAAAAATATCGTAACTCGAGGTACCACTGTAATTAGAATATTGAATAGAGTGGAACTGAGCACACCTCCCTGTGGGGTTCCTAATTCAAAGTCTTTAGTTATACTTCTATGCCCCTGGAACAACACAGAAGACTTTCTGTTGGACAGGTAGCCTTTAATCCAGCGGAGAAGCCATCCTCCAACATCCATTCTGGCAAGTTCACTAAACAGTCATCCACAAACACCAGCACCCACAATGTAAGGTAAATACTATTATTTCTGTTACATTTGTAGTCTTAAGCAGTAAAAACAACATAATACATCACGATAATGAACTACAATTACATATTCACTTTTATTTTTGTAAGATCTGTTGGTCTAAAAAAAACTTGTTTGGCTTTTTGGGGTCTCCCAGGAGCGTAACCCTATTTTTCCCATAAGTTCTTTTAATTATTTAACACAAAATTATCTAACACGACTTTTTCAGGAACGTAACTATCGTGCTAAATGACGGTCTACTGTAACATAAATAATGTAGAAGCATGGTAAAAATGCATAAATCAATAAAAACTGACATATAGGTATTGAAGGGTGGGCAGGGCTATGAGAGAGAGAGAGAGAAGGTGGAGCATTGTCTCAGTTGCTCATGGACCACCATGGCGTGAGGACATGTTAGTTCACGGCACTCTAAAGTATTGTAAAATAATGCTATTACTATCAATAAAGGTTATCTACGTATCATATTTATTCCAGAATAATATTAGGGATAACATAAATATCGTAGAAGCATGATAAAGATGCACAAATTAATAAAAACTGATATTATATTGAGGTATTGAAGGGTAGGCGGGGCTATGAAGGAGACAGCGCTAGCAGTCTCTCTCAGCCTCAGTTACTCTTGGACCACCAAGGCATGTGGAGGTGTGAGCTCACAGCACTAAAATATTGTATAATAAGTATTTTTTATTTTTATTAACACATCGGCCGATTCCCACCAAGGCAGGGTGGCCCGAAAAAGAAAAACTTTCATCATCATTCACTACATCACTGTCTTGCCAGAGGGGTGCTTTACACTACAGTTATAAAACTGCAACATTAACACCCCTCCTTCAGAGTGCAGACACTGTACTTCCCATCTCCAGGACTCAAGTCCAGCCTGCTGGTTTCCCTGAATCCCTTCATAAATGTTACTTTGCTCACACTCCAACAGCACGTCAAGTATTAAAAACCATTTGTCTCCATTCACTCCTATCATGCTTGCTGGAAGTCCAAGCCCCTTGCACACAAAACCTCCTTTACCCACTCCCTCCAGCCTTTCCTAGGCCGACCCCTACCCGGCCTTCCCTCCACTACAGATGTATACACTCTCGAAGTCATTCTGTCTCGTTCCATTCTCTCTACATGTCCGAACCACCTCAACAACCCCTCCTCAGCTCTCTGGATAATAGTTTTGGTAATCCCGCACCTCCTCCTAATTTCCAAACTCCGAATACTCTGCATTATATTCACACCACACATTGACCTCAGACATGACATCTCCACTGCCTCCAGCCTTCTCCTCGTTGCAACATTGATCACCCATGCTTCACATCCATATAAGAGTGTTGGTATAACTATACTCTCAAACATTCCCCTCTTTGCTTCCATTGATAAAATTCTTTGTCTCCACAGACTCCGAAGTGCTCCACTCACCTTTTTTCCCTCATCAATTCTATGATTCACCTCATCCTTCATAGACCCATCTGCTGACATGTCCACTCCCAAATATCTGAATACATTCACCTCCTCCATACTCTCTCCCTCCAATCTGATATCCAATCTTTCGTCACCTAATCTTTTGTTATCCTCATCACCTTACTCTTTCCTATATTCACTTTCAATTTTCTTTTTTACACACCCTACCAAATTCATCCACCAACCTCTGCAACTTCTCTTCAGAATCTCCAAAGCACAGTGTCATCAGCAAAAGCAACTGTGACAACTCCCACTTTGTATTTGATACTTTATCTTTAACCCCACACCTCTTGCCAAGACCCTCCACTTCACTTCTCTTACAACCCCATCTATAAATATATTGAACAACCACGGTGACATCACACATCCTTGTCTAAGGCCCACTTTTACTGGGAAATAGTCCCCTTCCCTCCTACACACTCTAACGAGCCTCACTATCCTCATAAAAACTCTTCACTGGTTTCAGTAACCTACCTCCTATTCCATACACCTGCAACATCTGCACATTGCCCCCTATCCACCCTATCATACGCCTTTTCCAAATCCATAAATGCCACAAAAACCTCTTTACCCTTATCCAAATACTGTTCACCTATATGTTTCACTGTAAACACTTGGTCTACACACCCCCTACCTTTCCTAAAGCCCCCTTGTTCATCTATCCTGCTTTCTGTCTTACTCTTAATTCTTTCAATAATAACTCTACCATACACTTTACCAGGTACACTCAACAGACTTATTCCCCTATAATTTTTGCACTCTCTTTTGTCCCCTTTGCCTTTATACAAAGGAACAATACACGCTCTTGCCAATCCCTAAGTACCTTACCCTCTTCCATACATTTATTAAATAATAGCACTAACCACTCCAAAACTTTATCCCCACCTTCTTTTAACATTTCTATCTTTATCCCATCAATCCAAGCTGCCTTACCCCCTTTCATTCTACCCACTGCCTCACGAACCTCCCCCACACTCACAACTGGCTCTTCCACACTCTTACAAGATGTTATTCCTCCTTGCCCTATACACGAAATAACAGCTTCCCTATCTTCATCAACATTTAACAACTCCTCAAAATATTCCCTCCATCTTCCCGATACCTCTAACTCTCCATTTAATAACTCTCCTCTCCTATTTTTAACTGTCAAATCCATTTGTTCCCTAGGCTTCCTCAACTTATTAATCTCACTCCAAAACTTTTTCTTATTTTCAACAAAATTTGTTGATAACATCTCACCCACTCTCTCATTTGCTCTCTTTTTACATTGCTTCACCACTCTCTTAACCTCTCTTTTTCTCTCCATATACTCTTCCCTCCTTGCATCACTTCTACTTTGTAAAAACCTCTCATATGTTAACTTTTTCTCCCTTACTACTCTCTTTACATCATCATTCCACCAATCGCTCTTCTTCCCTCCCGCACCCACTCGCCTGTAACCACAAACTTCTGCTGAACACTCTAACACTACATTTTTAAATCTACCCCATACATCTTCGACCCCATTGCCTACACTCTCACTAGCCCATCTATCCTCCAATAGTTGTTTATATCTTACCTAACTGCCTCCTCTTTTAGCTTATAAACCTTGACCTCTCTTACTTACTGCTTCTATTTTCCTTGTATCCCATCTACCTTTTACTCCCACTGTAGCTATAACTAAAAAGTGATCTGATATATCTGTGGCCCCTCTATAAACATGTACATCCTTAAGTCTACTCAACAGTCTTTTATCTACCAATACGTAGTCCAACAAACTACTGTCATTTCGCCCTACATCATATCTTGTATATGTACTTATTTATCCTCTTTTTCTTAAAATATGTATTACCTATAACTAAACCCCTTTCTATACAAAGTTCAATCAAAGGGCTCCCATTATCATTTACACCTGGCACCCCAAACTTACCTACCACACCCTCTCTACATGTTTCTCCTACTTTAGCATTTAGGTGCCCTACCACAATTACTCTCTCACTTAGTTCAAAAGTTCCTATACATTCGCTTAACATCTCCCAAAATCTCTCTCTCTCCTCTACACTCCTCTCTTCTCCAGGTGCATACACGCTTATTATGACCCACTTTTCGCATCCGACCCTTATTTTAATCCACATAATCCTTGAATTTACACATTTATATTCCCTCTTCTCCTTCCATAACTGATCCTTCAGCATTATTGCTACCCCTTCCTTAGCTCTAACTCTCTCAGATACTCCTGACTTTATCCCATTTATTTCTCCCCACTGAAACTCGCCTACCCCCTTCAGCTTTGTTTCGCTTAGGGCCAGGACATGCAACTTCTTTTTATTCATAACATCAGCAATCATCTCTTTCTTATCATCCGCACTACATCCACGCACATTCAAACAACCCAGTTTTATAAAGTTTTTCTTCTTCTCTTTTTTAGTAAAAGTGTACAGGAGAAGGGGTTACTAGCCCATTGCTCCCGGCATTTTAGTCGCCTCATACGACACGCATGGCTTACGGAGGAAAGATTCTTTTCCACTTCCCCATTGTATAATAAGTATTATTATACAATATTTTAGTGCGGTGAGCTCACACCGCACCAAAGGAGGTTAGACATGTACACGCTTATTATGGCATTTGCGGTGAGTTGCGTTGCTGTATACCTGTAATAAGTTATCTACCTATCATATTTATTCCAGAATAATATTAGGTATAACATAAATAAGGTAGCAGCATGATAAAGACTCCCAAATTAATAAAAATATGACAGAGAGATGATGAAGGTTGGAGGGTGGGCCCAGCGTCAGCCCGTAAACAAAGTCAGCCTGCCCCACACACCAGCCAGGGTACTTCCACACACACCAGCCAGGGTACTTCCCCACACACCAGCCAGGGTACTTCCCCACACACCAGCCAGGGTACTTCCCCACACACCAGCCAGGGTACTTCCCCACACCAGCCAGGGTACTTCCCCACACACCAGCCAGGGTACTTCCCCACACACCAGCCAGGGTGCCCCACACACCAGCCAGGGTACTTCCCCACACACAGCCAGGGTACTTCCCCACACACCAGCCAGGGTACTTCCCACACACCAGCCAGGGTACTTCCCACACCAGCCAGGGTACTTCCCACACACCAGCCAGGGTACTTCCCCACACACCAGCCAGGGTACTTCCCCACACACCAGCCAGGGTACTTCCCCACACACCAGCCAGGGTACTTCCCCACACACCAGCCAGGGTACTTCCCCACACACCAGCCAGGGTACTTCCCCACACACCAGCCAGGGTACTTCCCACACACCAGCCAGGGTACTTCCCACACACCAGCCAGGGTACTTCCCCACACACCAGCCAGGGTACTTCCCCACACACCAGCCAGGGTCTTCCCACACACCAGCCAGGGTACTTCCCACACCAGCCAGGTACTTCCCCACACACCAGCCAGGGTACTTCCCCACACACCAGCCAGGGTACTTCTCCACACACCAGCCAGGGTACTTCCCCACACACCAGCCAGGGTACTTCCCCACACACAGCCAGGGTACTTCCCACACACCAAAATTGGGTTGGGCAAATATTCCGATTTTGTATGACATGCAGCGTATGAACCAAACTGAACCCTGGGACGGATGCATGGGTGGGTGAGGGTAGCTGTAGGACTCCCCAGTGACTCAATGGTTTAACCCACCGCGGGCGACCGCGCTCAAAATTTTTCCCCTCCTTCGAACCGTGTAATATCATTTTTACGTCGTGTTAGATAACAATGTGCCGCAATTCTTCAATCGTGCAATACCCATAACGTGCAACATAATCTTGTGCTAAATGACGGTCTACTGTACATTATTTCTTAAGGGAAAATGGTTTTGAAAATCGTTCATTTTGAATTTTGGCAGACTCTCTGGATCGGATTAAGGACGATTTTCAAGGGTCCACTGTATAATCAAAAAAGAATATTGTGAGGTAAAAGTTTCACAAACTCATACAAACGTATGTGAATGAACCAAAATTGCACACGTATTAATACGCTTTTATTTCGTCTACCGAGTGACTGCCCACCACCCATTTAGTTAGTTTCTTTACTTTGTCTGAACTCAGTGTATCTCATTCTCTCTCATGTTTACTCTTTCGTTAACTTGTTGGCTCTCATTGACAATGGCATCTAAGCTTAGTAGTGATATAAAGAGGAGTCATAAGCCTCTTGCTTTAAGTGCCAAGTTAGAAATGATTAAACTTAGTGATCAAGGTACAGTCAACCCTCCGTTTTCGGGCACTTTTTTCGTGGAAATATTACCTCCGTTTTCGGTGATTGGCTCCGTTTTCGTTCATGGTACGGAACCTGTCCAGTGCCCAGCGCACATACAAAGCCTGAAAGCTCGCCTCCCACGCACATTCTCAGGCAGTGTAGCATTGTTTCTGGTTGAGTGAACATTATCCTGCAAGTTCATACAAAACATTTCTTAACAATCCATTGTTTTTGGCCCTTGATTATTGTGTGTGACTGCTAAATAAGCCACCATGGGCCCAAAGAAAGCTTCTAGTGCCAGTCTTTTGGTAAAGAAAGTGAGGAACACCATAGAATTAAAGAAATCGTAGCAAAGTGGAGTTGATAAAGGCTATAGCACAAGCCAGCGATAAAGTATAGCACTAACAGTGTAGCAAGTAAGTTAAGCGATATAAAAATGACGACACGAAACTTAACTCCTCCATTGTTTTTTGAGGAGTATAAGGGCACTGAGTCCAGAGCCCCCCTCTGCCAACATCTTTTCCAAGGTAAGTGTAAATATTTCTTATTTATATAAGTGTGAATATTTCTTATTTATAAATTAAAGTGTAAATATTTCTTATTTATAAATTAAAGTGTATATTTCTTATTTATAAATTATGTACATTGTTTGTGTGAATAGTGGTTTTGGCTTTCTGCTGCCGCTGACCACCACCACGGCTTATGGTCAATGGCCCTTATACCCAACAACAACAACAACACTACCACCAGTCCTTACATTCGTTATGACATGTTTTATTCATTCTAGAGTTTATATCATGTTTCTATGTTATTAATATTGTTTATTGTGTCATATTAAATGAATTGTGATAGATAAATAAGTATTAGAGCTGATATTAGTCTCAAATTGAAGCATTTTGTCCTGCCTCCCAACAATAAACTCGCCTCCTTCTCTCCTTTCCATCTTCCATACACCAACAAAAGTCGCCAATAAAGGTAAGTGTGATGTTAAATGTTCATTTATACATGTTATTAGTGCTTTATATTTATTTGTCATTCTTTTCTGTATGTAAATCTATATTTAATCTCTAAAAAAATATTTTTGTTAACTGGAAGGTCATGTACTGCTGACCGCGCAGCAGTGTCTGCCTGTTTATTGCCCTCTTGTGCTCACAACAACCCAAAACATTATCCTAAGTTTTCCTCTCTTATGTACAGCAAGTGCATGGTGTCTGAAACGGATTAATTGAATTTACATTATTTCTTATGGGGAAAATGGCTTCAGTTTTCGTTGATTTCAGTTTTAGTTGATCCTCTGGAACGGATTAAACACGAAAACCGAGGGTTGACTGTATGTCTGTTGCTGAAATACCGCATAAACTTGGTTTGGCTCGTCAGACAGTACAAATATGAACTCTAAGGAAAAAGTGTTGCAGGAAATTAAAAGTGTTACATCAGTGAACACTAAAGTTATAAGCAAATGTGATAACCTTATTGCCAATATGGGTTATAACTTTTTTACAATGTAATATTCCTGTACCTTAATCAGATGAACTTTTGCCTAAAAGCAAAGAAATGACCTTTATTTCAATATCTTTTTAAAAAATGTCACCCCTAAATAAAAAAAACTAGTAATGAAAACAAGTAACTTGAATGCCTATTGCATTTAATGCGAATAGCAAATAAAACAGTCTACAGCATCATTTTTATCATGTTTTACATATATTACTACTTATTGCTTAGAATAAACCGAAGTTGCAGTTTGTTTTTGTTTCTGCAGGCAGCATACAGTTCCTGCATAACTCTGATTGCACGTTCAGCACACTGATTACTTCTTCGTATATTGAGTGCGGACGGTTCCTGCTTCAGTAATTTTTCAATGAGTTCAGTGCTTTTTTGTAAGGTTTCAATATTTCTGAAAAATTCTTGAAGTCATTTTCAATGTACATCTGATCAGTAAATTAATAATCTGCCCAGGTGTATGAAACGAATCTGCATATCTTCTCCAAAGTCTTCCGTCTTGTAGGTTTAAGACTGAATGCAAGAATAGCTAGAATGGCTCTTGAATTCCACCTTGCATTGCCGATGTTTGGAATTTTCTGAAAGTTAATCAAAGGAAAGTGCCCTTTTCTTCAAAGAATCTAAACACTCTTGTTAGATGATACAAAAAATTCATATCTTCTCTCCATCCTAATTTCCATTAACAAACTGTGCCATTAACAAACTGTGAATTTAGTTCCTCATAATTCTTCACCAGTTGGGATACAAATGGATATTCAATGTTTGGAGAACTGGTTTTTAGCACCAAGATTTTCATCCATTATCAAACTGAGAAACCTGTCCAGAATGTGATGCTGACAACTGATAAATTGTGGTTTGCTAATCCTGTTCTCTGAGAACATTCGTGCAGTTTGACAACTGCTCCACTCTTTTCCCTGTGTTAATTAATGTTTGTTGTACAGTATACTGTCATTTAACCCTTAAATGGTCCAAACGTATATACGAGTAGACCCCGAGTTTCGCCATAATTCATTCCAGAAGGCTGTTCAAGTGCCATTCCGAACGAATTTGTTCCCTTAACCCTTTGACTGTTGCAACCCTCAATCCTGAGTGCCATTCTGTTGTCGCAAAATATTAAAAAAATATATATTTTTTCTTATCAAAATGTTAAGATTATTTTTCTGATTGTTTTTATCCTAAAAACAGATTTTTGCCATCAATACTTACCGAGATATGGAGGTGTAAAGTTGGCAGAAAATGAGCCGTGTATGGCAACAGCGGCGACTGCCGCTCACTCAGTAAACATTTATTTACAGTAGACCGTCATTTAGCACGAGATTATGTTACACATTACGGGTATTGCACGATTGAAGAATTGTGGCACATTATTATCTAACACGACGTAAAAATATTATACGATTCATGGGAGTGGAAAAATTTTTGAATGCACGGTAGCCCGCGGTGGGTTAAACCATTGAGTCAGTGGGGGTCCTACTGAGTATGGCTATGAGCCACATCAAGTACTTAATGCTGACGAGAAGTGTTTTCTGGAAGAAAATGCCAACACGAACTTATATCAGTCCAGAGAAAAGTGCACCAGGCTTCAAGACAGCAAGGATCGCTTCACCTTGCTCCTTTTCAGTAATGCATCAGGTGATTTCGAGTGTAAGCCCAATCCTCGTGCTTAGAGGAAAAGGGAATTTGTTTTCCTTCCCGCAAACTGTAAGTTTATTCAGATACACGGGGCCAGGAGCTGAGTCTCGACCCCTGCAACCACAATTAGGTAAGTACAGTTACATTGATTATCATACATGCAGCATATGTGTAGAGAACCTAGGATAACCCAAAAAGTCAGACAATGGAAATACTAAGTCACTCTGACTTTTTGGGTTATCCTAGGTTCTCTACATATGCTGCTATGTATGATAATCTTCGTAACTGTATCTGTGTATACCTGAATAAACTTACTTACAGTTTGCGGAAGAAAAACAAATAACCATTCCCACAAGCAGCCTTGTTGTTGTTCAGCTGACACCACCGGCCTTCCCAGCCTGGACCCCACCATCCCAGCATTCGTACTATTTCATACGCTTCAAAAGTCCCCTGCTACAAGCCAGCTGTGTTTGTGAAGATTAGAGAGAGTGAATTGTGTTTTGATCTTTAAATTAATATATCTTGTATCTGCCAAGCAATCAAAGTGTTGCTCAAAGTGGCAAGAAAAGGTATAAGCATTTAAGTCTTAGAATTAACGAAGAAAAAGATATTAGACAAGACATAACCCGTGGCTGTAATGAAGTGTTACTTTTTTAAAATAAAAGAGGTAAACATAAGTTTGTGTGACTGACTGACTTGACTGACTTACTGACTGACTGACCTACTTGACTGACTGACTTGACTGACTGACTTACTGACTGACTGATTGACTTGACTGACTGACTGACTGACTGAATGACTTACTGACTGAATGACTTGACTGACTTACTGACTGAATGACTTGACTGACTGAATGACTTGACTGACATACTGACTGAATGACTTGACTGACTGAATGACTGAATGACTGACTGACTGAATGACTTGACTGACTTACTGACTGAATGACTTGACTGACTTACTGACTGAATGACTTGACTGACTTACTGACTGAATGACTTGACTGACTTACTGACTGAATGACATGACTGACTTACTGACTGAATGACTTGACTGACATACTGACTGAATGACTTGACTGACTGAATGACTGAATGACTTGACTGACTTACTGAATGACTTGACTGACTTACTGACTGAATGACTTGACTGACTTACTGACTGAATGACTTGACTGACTTACTGACTGACTGATTGACTGACTGAATGACTTGATTGACTTACTGACTGAATGACTTGACTGACTTACTGACTGAATGACTTGACTGACTGAATGACTGAATAACTTGACTGACTTACTGACTGAATGACTTGACTGACTTACTGAATGACTTAAAGTTAGACACTCAGTACAACCATCGACTTCAGTTCCAGAACCTCTACTATCCACCTCAGCCCATTAGGGCCAGCATAACTCTCCACTCTCTTCACAATCATCCACAAACACCAGCACCCACAATTTAAGGTAAATACTATTATTTCTGTTACATTTGTAGTCTTAAGCAGTAAAACCAACATAATACATCACGTTAATGAACTACAATTACATATTCACTTTTTTTTTGTAAGATCTGTTGGTCTAAAAAAACTTGTTTGGCTTTGGGGTCTTCCAGGAACGTAACCCTATTTTTCCTATAAGTTCTTTTAATTATTTAACACAAAATTATCTAACACAACTTTTCAGGAACGTAACTATTGTGCTAAATGACGGTCTACTGTACTTCCATTCGTAGGTTTCTTGTTTTTTCACTATTTTTTTTTCATAACTTATGTGGCCTGTTAGACCAAGGTAAGTAAAATGTTTTATATACAGTGGTCCCTCGGTTTTGTGCATCTCCAAACTCGAATATTTATGTAAGTGTATTTTGTAAGTGCTTTGCAAGTGTATTTTGGGGGTCTAAAATGACTAACCTACGTGACATTATTTCTTAGAGTAAATTAGTTCGGTAATGGCACTTGAGCAGCATTTTGGAACAAATTTTGAGCTGAGGGACCACTGTACAGTGGACCCTCAGTTAATGAAATTAATCCATTCCAGGGCTATTACTTAATCTGAATCTTTCATAATCCGAAACCCTTTTTTCCGATGAAATAAGTAAATACATTAATCCGTTCCACAAAAAAAATTCCCAAAAATAAATATAAATAAATTTTCTTTCCTTTTTGTAGAGACTTGGGCATCTGGAATAGGGATATGAAGGGGGGGGGAGTTAGTGGTTGGTAAATCCCCTCCAAAGGACTTCAGGTAAAAGTCCCCCTTGGGTTACTTCCTTCTTGGTCTTTTTAAAGCCACTGGGGCCACGAGGTCACAGACCCCCGCCTGGTGAAATAACTGTCCACAGTCCTCTGTTTCTGGGCTTAATATTT
>WNWK01024290.1:0-29949 GCA_009830355.1 Cherax destructor
GGGGTAGTGGGTTCATGGATTGGGTCAGCCATGGTTAGGTTACTTCTTTCTTTTTATTTTTAAGAAAAAAAGAAAGAAGAAAAGAAAATAAAAATATAAAAAAGAATAAAAAGGGGAACGTGGAGGAATAGGTCCTAGGAGGAATGAAAGGGGCGCAAATCCCCCTCCGTGCCCAAGAGGACTTCAACACCGCAAGTAGTGCAGATGCTGCATGGAACCCGTGCCATACCCTACCCTTCACGCCAGTAAACCAGCAATCCGGGATAGCAACCTCACATCCACCGAGCCATCTCGGCGGACAAAAGAGAGGGCGGCCGGATATCCGCCCAAAGCATACCGCCTTCGGCCACCACCCCGGAATCAAAAGGTGGCCTCCAGAGATACACCCGTCGCCCGAAAGATACCCAAAGCCACCCCGGGTGACCGGAGAGGATCGGGACATCCCCAGGCGATCAGATTCCACGGCAAACTACACCACCGCCAAGGACCTCAACGAATGGGATGGACTACGATACCTTCCCCTACCTAGGAACTAGAATGCCTGAGGAGAGAAGCTCCCAGGGTAAAACTGGGAAGGAAATAAGGGAGGGATGAGGAGGAGGAGGAGGAAAGGGAGGATGGGGGAGATGGGAAAAGGGAGGGGGGATTGGGGGGTAATTAGGTTCGGTCTGAGGAAGAAGACCAAAAGGTCCAATTCCTCAGACCGATAGCCTCTTTACCACGTCAAGGAGCCCCCCTTAAAGAGGACTGTAATTGTAGTGTAGGAAAATGCATGTCAACAATGTCATTAATGCTGTGGACCCTTGTGGTTGGTTGTAATAACAATTAGTGGTGTAAGTGGAAAGGTACCTGAATATCAGACAAACTGCAACAGCTAGACACTTTAATGTGGTGTGGAATCTGTAGCTGACTAAGTTTCACTCATGCAGGAATTTTTTCAAAACTTGGAAAAATTCCTGTGAATACAGGTCATCTGTTTTCTTTACTGCATTAAGGTGTCAATACTGTTTTTGTTTTAAAATTATTTTTACTATCTGGATGATCTGTTATAAGCACCCTTTTGGGTTTGGCATTTAAAATCATTTCAATATCGATTTGTCACGGAACTCCATGAACTGTTGAATAGTTAATTTTTTGAGAATTTTGAAAAACTGCTGCACTTTCCTTTGTGATCTGTTTTATAACTAGTGTAAGCACGCCTCTAGCAAGACAGTGATGGAGTGAATGATGATTAAAGTTTTTCTTTTTCGGGCCACCCTGCCTTAGTGGGAATCGACCAATGTGTTAATAAAAAAAAGAATGAAGCGCTAAACCTACAAGTCATACAGCACAGTTCCCTAAATTAAGCCTGAATGCCTTCCATTACACCCCCCTCCACAGGTGCTGTATAATCCCTATGGGTTTAACGCTTCCCCATAATTTTGAATTTATTATAATTAAGGGGGAAGTGCTAAACCTGTAGGATTATACAGCACCTACCTTGAGGGGGATAATTTTGAAAAACTGCCACCTATTGTATAAATAAAACTGGATAAGACTCCACCCATGAAATATTAAATTCTCAATTTTTGTAGTGAAAAAAAAAAATAGAATTACCAGTTGGTCCACAAACTGCTGAACAATGTTACAAGTACAGTGGTACCTCGAGTTACGATATTTTTTCGTTCGAGAATGCTGTTCAAGTGCCATTACCAAACAAATTTATCCCCATAAGGAATAATGTAAAATAGACTAGTCCTTTTACACCCCCAAAAATATACTTACAAAAGCATTTAAAAAAATAAACTTACATAAAAGGGCGATTTTGGGGACCATCGTAACTCGAGGTACCACTGTATTTTTCTTTCTTTTTTCAACACATTGGCCGTCTCCCACCAAGGCAGGGTGACCCAAAAATAAAGAAAATTCCCAAAAGAAAATAATTTCATCATTCAACACTTTCACCTCACTCACACATAATCACTGTCTTTGCAGAGGCGCTAAGATACGACAGTTCAGAAAATCCCTCCAAACCCCCAATATCTCCAACCCCTCCTTTAAAGTGCAGGCATTGTACTTCCCATTTCCAGGACTCAAGTCCAACTAAATCAATTAACTGGTTTCCCTGAATCTTTTCACTAAATATTACCCTGCTCACACTCCAACAGCTCGTCAGGTCCCAAAAACCATTTGTCTCCATTCACTGCTATCTAACACGCTCACACATGCTTGCTGGAAGTCCAAGCCCCTCGCCCACAAAACCTCCTTTTCCCCCTCTCTCCAACCTTTTCGAGGACGACCCCTACCCCGCCTTCCTTCCCCTACAGATTTATATGCTCTCCAAGTCATTCTACTTTAGATCATTCTCTCTAAATGACCAAACCACCTCAACAACCCCTCTTCAGCCCTCTGACAAATACTTTTAGTAACTCCACACCTTCTCCTAATCTCCACACTCCAAATTTTCTGCATAATATTTACACCACACATTGCCCTTAGACAGGACATCTCCACTGCCGCCAGCCGCCTTCTCGCTACAGCATTTACAACCAAACAAACAAACAAACAAATTTTATTTCATTGCAGGTTACATGGGTATTGGAAGTTACAATGTAAATTGAGTGCAAGGAGAGCCACTGACATGCCATGGCATTAGGGGCAGCTTATTCTAGTCCTTAAAAACTAGGTACTTAATATTAGAGAAATTTATTGAGTTTATTCTAGTTAAAAATTATTTTCAAAATTACAATATGATGAAATTTTACTGTTTAAATTATTATATAATGATATTAGATCTTAGATTGTTACAGGTGTTAAGATTCTTGAATGATAATATGGAATTGAGATTATCTTAAGGAAAATAACATTGAGCATTTTTGACATTAACTTTTTGACATTAACCCATGCTTCACACCCATATAAGAGTGTTGGTACCACTATACAGTCATCCCTTGGTTTTCAATTTTAATCCGGTGAAAACCAAAACTATTTTCCAAGTAAGAAATAATGGAAATTCAATTAATCCGTTCCAGAAACCCAGAAGTTTGGAAAAAAAAAATTTGGGGGCCTTAAAGATAGATTTACATGCACAAATGAATGAACTCTTATGTGGCACTTACCTTTATTGAAGACTGATGTTGCTGGATGGAAGAGAGGGAGGAGGGGAGAGGGAGGAGACCCTATTTTTTGGAAGGGAAATCCCCTTCCATAAGGAATTTAGGTACCAAGTCCTTATCCGGGGTCACTTCCCTGCATGCCTGCTACACTCCCTCCCTGTCTGCTACACTCCCTGCATACCTGCTACACTTCCTGCAGACCTGCTACACTCCCTGCATACCTGCTACACTCCCTGCATACATGCTAGACTCCCTGCATTCATGCTACACTCCCTGCATACATGCTACACTCCCTGCCTGTATAACCCCTGTGGTTTAGCGCTTCTATTTGATTATAATAATAATACACTCCCTGCATACATTTTACACTGCATACCTGCTACACTCCCTGCATACATGTTACACTCCCTGCATACCTGCTACACTCCCTGCATACCTGCTACACTCCCTGCATACCTGCTACACTCCCTGCGTACATGCTACACACCCTGCATGCCTGCTACACTTAAACTCCATCGTGTTTCTCTTTCTTTACCAAAGGACTGGCACTAGGAGCTTTCTTTGGGCCCATGGTAGCTTATTTAGTAGTCACACACAATAATCAAGGGCCAAAAACAATGAATTGTTAATAAATGTTTTGTATGAACTCCTGGGATGATGTTCACTCGAGCATAAACAATGCTACACTGCATGACAATGTGCGTGGGTGGCGGTCTAGCGGGCTTTGTATGTTTGGGGCACTGGTGGACAGGTTTCGTACCATCGGTGAAAACAGACAATTTTTCCACGAAAAAAGTGATTGAAAACCAAAATCGGTGAAAACTGAGACAATCAAAAACCAAGGGATGACTGTACTTTCATACATTCCCTTCTTTGCCTCCATGGATAACGTTTTTTGTCTCCACAGATACCTCAACGCACCACTCGCCTTTTTTCCTTCATCAATTCTATGGTTAACCTCATCCTTCATAAACCCATCTGCTGACAAGTCAACTCCCAAATATCTGAAAATATTCACTTCATCCATAATTCCTCTCTCCAATGTGATATCCAATTTTTCTTTATTTAAATCGTTTGATACCCTTATCACCTTACTCTTATCTATGTTCACTTTCTACCTTTACACACCCTCCCAAACTCGTCCACTAACCTTTGTACTGATGCACTTTTGTCATAAGTGACTTGTATCACAAGGAAGGTGAAGTGATTTTTCTTGTCTTACAGGCAGTGCTCTGACCCTTATGGGTTTAGCGCTTACCGTATTTTGCGGCTTATTAGACGCATGTTTTTTTCCCCATAAAATGTCTCCAAAAATCAGCCTGCGTACTATAAACTGAAGGTCAGTGACGGGAACTAAAAGTTTGGGGTGGGCCGTAGCTCTCCCAGTTACATCCGATGCCGAGCCATTCAAACTAAAACAAGTCTTATAAGCCGCCAAATACGGTAGGTATGATTATATTATAATCATGACCAAGCGAAACCTGTAACAGTTGTACAGTTAATGATTATAATAATAGTAATAATCTTGCCTTACAGTAGTGATGAACATGCGATCACGGTGACTGTTGGTGCTGGGTGGCGGTGCTCATACCCAGTAATTAACTACCTCTGCAGCGATGTATGACCCTTGTGGGTTTAGCACTTACTTATAATGTAACTACCTTCCAATTCCTTGGATCCAACCTGATTACTTGGTCCTCTCCAAATCTATGGACAAACGACGTCCCAAAAGGTAGGTTGCTCTAATGGTGGTTAGTGCGGGGTGCATTGGAGGCCCTCAGCAGGCCTTCACAGCAACGTCAGCGGGGGTGACGTACAATGACAGGGAGTAAGGCCCCTACAGGTTTGCCACTTCCTCATAACCCCCCCTTCTCCCCCACACACGGACTGTCGTGCCATAAAACAAACAACTACATAGCAGGTTAAAGTGAGGCTTAAATTAATAGTAGTGAAAACCCTTTTACAAATATGGCAAAAAGTTTAAATTATTACTTACGTAAGTGCTAAACCCATAGGGGTTATATAGTGCCCAGGGAAAATGGGAGGTGCTCAGATTTGATCCAAGGACAAGCATCCTCCTTGGATCATGAGCCCCTTGCCAACATCAAGGAGCCTCCCTTCAGGGCCAAAAAATTTAAATGCCCTTAATCTTGGTCATTAAGCAGAACATTTGTTGGACATTAGTTTTACATTCACAGGTTTTAAGGGGCATGTAAGTTCCCCTGTCTTCTAATAACAAGTTTATTTTTCCACTATAATCTACCTTGTCCATAATTACTATCACATTTGCTTTGTCCGTTTCGTAAGGTGAAGTCCAGGATCTTTCCTTAATTCATGGTAGAACTTAACAAATCTTTGATGACAATTGTTGTTGTAGAGGTCTGAGCAAAGCTCAGACCTCTACAACAAC
This sequence comes from Cherax destructor, assembly GCA_009830355.1. Classification (NCBI taxonomy): domain Eukaryota; kingdom Metazoa; phylum Arthropoda; class Malacostraca; order Decapoda; family Parastacidae; genus Cherax; species Cherax destructor. The sequence continues at coordinate 5,506 of WNWK01024290.1, forward strand.
TTCACCTTACGAAACGGACAAAGCAAATGCGATAGTAATTATGGACAAGGTAGATTATAGTGAAAAAATAAACATGTTATTAGAAGACAGGGGAACTTACGTGCCCTTTAATAAATACAATTCAATACTGGAGATTTTTCTTTATGTAGTAACCCCCCTTCCCCCCGGGAAGTACCTTGATGATAGAGAGAGGCTCTTGATGTACAGTGGCCTTATCCTCCCTTGGACAGAACATGATTGCCTCCTATTCTGTGTGTGCTGTATGACCCCTACTGGCTTAGAGCTTTACCCCCTGGTTATAATACCCACTTGATTTGGGAATTGGATCTGTGCTCCGGGTCCCTGAACTGAGCCTGAATACCTTCCATGCCCCCCCCACCACATGTGCTGTATAATCCTATGGGTTTAGCGCTTCCCCATGACTATAATAATTAAAATACACATCAGCACCCGATCAACGACCAGGCTATCCCCACACGAGCAGCACTGTATGGCCCTTGTGGGTTTACCCCTTAGTTTTTTATTGTAATTCAGTGGTACCTCGGGTTACAAGCTTAATTCGTTCCAGAAGGCTGTTCGAATGCCAATACCGAACGAATTTATTCCCTTAAGGAATACAGTGGTACCTCGGTTTTCATACAGCTCCCAACTCGAACAATTATGCAAGTGTATTTTTGTACTAAGTGTCTTTTTGGGGGTCTGAAACGACTAATCTAATTTAGATTCGTCCTTATGGGAACAAATTCGTTTGGTAACGGCACTCGAACAGCATTCTGAAAAGAATTATCGACGAAAACCGAGGGTCCACTGTAATGTAAATTAGATTAGTCGTTTCAGACCCCAAAAATACACTTACATAATTATTTGATAAATTAGACACATATGCAACACTTGGGTATCTTTATTGTGAAACATTTTGCCACACAGGGGCTTCATCAGTCCAATACAAAGTAGAAAGTTGTAAGGAGAGGAGGAGTTTGAGGTAATCAGTCCCTCGGCCTGGAGTCGATGTGTTCAGTCCATCAATCTGGTAGTAAGTACAGCATAGGGCAATGGAGGTTGCTTATATACTGTAGACAGGTGAGGTGAAGCAGGAGGAGGCAGAGTCATAGTGGTACCATCCACTAGTCGAAGTAGGTCTTCGTCCAAAGGTTGGACAAGTGTTGAAGAATTTGTTTGTATCAAGATCCCAAGATGTTGCTGTGTCACACAGGATGTAGACGAATGGTTCAGAAAACTGACAAGTTGATAAATTAGACACATATGCAACACTTGGTATCTTATGTGAAGTTGCCACACAGTGGCTTCATCAGTCCAATACAAGTAGAAAGTTGTAAGGAGAGGAGGAGTGTTTACCTCAAACTCCTCCTCTCCTTACAACTTTCTACTTTGTATTGGACTGATGAAGCCACTGTGTGGCGAAATGTTTCCACAATAAAGATACCCAAGTGTTGCATATGTGTCTAATTTATCAACTTGTCGGTTTTCTGAACCATTCATCTATAATTGTTTGAGTTGGGAGCTGTACAAAAACCAAGGGTCCACTGTACTAATATCCCCAAAGGAATCAATGAGAGTGAACATGACAATGGACTTTACTGAAGAGACAATCAACATTCTTACCATCTTATGTTGACCAAGAGTAAGTGGCAGATATAACTGTTATCTTGACCAAGAGTAAGTGACAGATATAACTGTTATCTTGACCAAGAGTAAGTGGCAAATATAACTGTTATCTTGACCAAGAGTAAGTGACAGATATAACTGTTATCTTGACCAAGAGTAAGTGGCAGATATAACTGTTATCTTGACCAAGAGTAAGTGACAGATATAACTGTTATCTTGACCAAGAGTAAGTGGCAGATATAACTGTTATCTTGACCAAGAGTAAGTGACAGATATAACTGTTATCTTGACCAAGAGTAAGTGGCAAATATAACTGTTATCTTGACCAAGAGTAAGTGGCAAATATAACTGTTATCTTGACCAAGAGTAAGTGACAGATATAACTGTTATCTTGACCAAGAGTAAGTGGCAAATATAACTGTTATCTTGACCAAGAGTAAGTGGCAAATATAACTGTTATCTTGAGCAAGAGTAAGTGGCAGATATAACTGTTATCTTGACCAAGAGTAAGTGGCAAATATAACTGTTATCTTGACCAAGAGTAAGTGGCAAATATAACTGTTATCTTGACCAAGAGTAAGTGGCAAATATAACTGTTATCTTGACCAAGAGTAAGTGGCAAATATAACTGTTATCTTGACCAAGAGTAAGTGGCAGATATAACTGTTATCTTGACCAAGAGTAAGTGACAGATATAACTGTTATCTTGACCAACAGTAAGTGGCAAATATAACTGTTATCTTGACCAAGAGTAAGTGGCAAATATAACTGTTATCTTGACCAAGAGTAAGTGGCAGATATAACTGTTATGTTGACCAAGAGTAAGTGGCAAATATAACTGTTATCTTGACCAAGAGTAAGTGGCAGATATAACTGTTATCTTGACCAAGAGTAAGTGACAGATATAACTGTTATCTTGACCAAGAGTAAGTGGCAAATATAACTGTTATCTTGACCAAGAGTAAGTGGCAAATATAACTGTTATCTTGACCAAGAGTAAGTGGCAGATATAACTGTTATCTTGACCAAGAGTAAGTGGCAAATATAACTGTTATCTTGACCAAGAGTAAGTGGCAGATATAACTGTTATCTTGACCAAGAGTAAGTGACAGATATAACTGTTATCTTGACCAAGAGTAAGAGGCAAATATAACTTATCTTGACCAAGAGTAAGTGGCAGATATAACTGTTCCAAGAGTATGTGGCAGATATAACTGTTCCAAGAGTAAGTGGCAGATATAACTGTTCCAAGAGTAAGTGGCAGATATAACTGTACCAAGAGTAAGTGGCAGATATAACTGTTCCAAGAGTAAGTGGCAGATATAACTGTTCCAAGAGTAAGTGGCAGATATAACTGTTCCAAGAGTAAGTGGCAGATATAACTGTTCCAAGAGTAAGTGGCAGATATAACTGTTCCAAGAGTAAGTGGCAGATATAACTGTTCCAAGAGTAAGTGGCAGATATAACTGTTATCTTGACCAAGAGTAAGTGACAGATATAACTGTTATCTTGACCAAGAGTAAGTGGCAGATGTAACTGTTATCTTGACCAAGAGTAAGTGGCAGATATAATGGTTATCTTGACCAAGAGTAAGTGGCAGATATAACTGTTATCTTGACCAAGAGTTTTAGGACTAGTTTGTCCCGGGTTGAAGCTTCCTCTGTCTTGCAGGGTGACCCCTGGATGTTGACCTGTCTTGCAGGGTGACCCAGGATGTTGACTTGTCTTGCAGGGTGACCCCTGGATGTTGACCTGTCTTGCAGGGTGACCCTGGATGTTGACTTGTCTTGCAGGGTGACCCAGGATGTTGACTTGTCTTGCAGGGTGACCCTGGATGTTGACTTGTCTTGCAGAGTGACCCTGGATGTTGACTTGTCTTGAAGGGTGACCCAGGATGTTGACTTGTCTTGCAGGGTGACCCAGGATGTTTTCTTGTCTTGCAGGGTGACCCAGGATGTTGACTTGTCTTGCAGGGTGACCCAGGATGTTGACTTGTCTTCCAGGGTGACCCAGGATGTTGACCTGTCTTGCAAGGTGACCCAGGATGTTGACCTGTCTTGCAAGGTGACCCAGGATGTTGACTTGTCTTGCAGAGTGACCCAGGATGTTGACCTGTATTGCAGGGTGACCCAGGATGATGACTTGTCTTGCAGGGTGACCCTGGATGTTGACTTGTCTTGCAGAGTGACCCTGGATGTTGACTTTTCTTGCAGGGTGACCCAGGATGTTGACTTGTCTTGCAGGGTGACCCTGGATGTTGACCTGTCTTGCAGGGTGACCCTGGATGTTGACTTGTCTTGCAGGGTGACCCAGGATGTTGACTTGTCTTGCAGGGTGACCCTGGATGTTGACTTGTCTTGCAGGGTGACCCTGGATGTTGACTTGTCTTGCAGAGTGAGTAAGTGGCAGATATAACTGTTATCTTGACCAAGAGTTTTAGGACTAGTTTGTCCCGGGTTGAAGCTTCCTCTGTCTTGCAGGGTGACCCCTGGATGTTGACCTGTCTTGCAGGGTGACCCAGGATGTTGACTTGTCTTGCAGGGTGACCCCTGGATGTTGACCTGTCTTGCAGGGTGACCCTGGATGTTGACTTGTCTTGCAGGGTGACCCAGGATGTTGACTTGTCTTGCAGGGTGACCCTGGATGTTGACTTGTCTTGCAGGGTGACCCTGGATGTTGACTTGTCTTGCAGAGTGACCCTGGATGTTGACTTGTCTTGAAGGGTGACCCAGGATGTTGACTTGTCTTGCAGGGTGACCCAGGATGTTTTCTTGTCTTGCAGGGTGACCCAGGATGTTGACTTGTCTTGCAGGGTGACCCTGGATGTTGACCTGTCTTGCAGGGTGACCCAGGATGTTGACTTGTCTTGCAGGGTGACCCTGTATGTTAACCTGTCTTGCAGGATGACCCTGGAAGTTGACCTGTCTTGCAGGGTGACCCAGGATGTTGACCTGTCTTGCAGGGTGACCCTGGATGTTGACCTGTCTTGCAGGGTGACCCAGGATGTTGACCTGTCTTGCAGGGTGACCCTGGATGTTGACTTGTCTTGCAGAGTGACCCTGTATGTTAACCTGTCTTGCGGGATGACCCTGGATGTTGACCTGTCTTACGAGTAAGACATGGGTTATCTTGGTAGGTAAATTTACTAGGCACCAAACCCCATGGGAAGTGCCTTGAGGTCAGCAATTCAGCGCTGTATGACCCTTGTGGGTTTAGCGCTTAGTTGTGATTATAACTGAGGTCAGCAAGGGGCTCTTGATCCAAGGAACTATACTTAACCCTCCATCTTCCTTGAATCAAATCTGAACGCCCCACCAAGCATTTTAGACCCCCTATTTAGCTTAGTGCTGCCCCCTGGTTAACCCTTTCGGTATCGGTGCCGTACTAGTACGTTTTACGAGCAGGGGTTGGTGCCGTACTAGTACGTGTAAATTCTAGCGGCTTCAAATTAAGCAGGAAACGACTGGTAGGCCTACATATGAAAGAATGGGTCTATGTGGTCAGTGTGCGCAGTATAAAAAAAATCCTGCACCACACACTGCATAATGAGAAAAAAAAACTCCGACCGTTCTTTTTTTTTTTTAAAAACAGCGACTTTGCAGTCTTTTTTCGTATGGTATTTATTGATGTATTCTCGTTTTCTTGGTCTCATGTGATAGAATGGAAGATATATTACAGAAATAGAGATGATTTTCATTGGTTTGACAATGACAAGTACCTTGAAATTGAGCTCAAAGTAGCGAAAATGTTCGATTTTCGCCGATGTTCAAGAGTAAACAAATCACACCATGCGTCCAACACACATCAACTGGTGAGTCTAATATTCTTGCACAAGTGTGCTGATATTATTTATACCATTTTTACAATGATGCAGTTGTATACATAATAGTAAATCTTCTATTTTTTGTGAGAATAAAAATTCAAAATGGAAAGTAAAAGTAATGTAAGAGGGGCCTGGAGATGTGACTAATGAACAGAGAAGATGTTATTTTAGTGCCTTGTTTATTCTGGACCCTATTTTGAAATTGGCATCGTTTGAAATTTGTGTGAAATTGGCATCGCTTGAAATTTGTGTGAAATTGGCCAAATTGTCATTTTCTGACCACTATTTTGGGTAGTTGAAATTGGTAAATAGGCGGTTTCTTGTACTCAATTGATAGAAGAAATGGAGTTCTAGCGAAATAGCTATGATTTTAGTGGACTGGAACATTGGAATTGGCCAAAAATAGGGCTCAAATTGGGTGAAATCACCGATCCGTAAACATCTTCGAGACCGATAACTTCACGAGACCATAATTCCGTAAGTTTTCATTCAAATTTTAAACTTTTGGTGTCGTTATGATCGGAAAATGATTCTCTATCATTTCATATGAATTTGTTTTTTTTTTCCAAAAGAATTTCGACCCAGAGAACATGTTTCGGAGAAGGCATGTCGACCCCCAAAGGGTTAAAGAGAGAGAGAGAGACACTTACCTAGTGAAGTATACAGCAAATTGTTACATTTTTGACTGACTTTTAACCCTTTCAGGGTTTCGGCCGTACTAGTACGGCTTACGTGCCAGGGTTTTCATCGTACTAGTAAGCCTAAATTCTAGCGCCCTCAAATCAAGTGGAAACAGGTTGGTAGGCCTAGATGTGAGAGAATGGGTCTGTGCGGTCAGTGTGCGCAGTATAAAAAAAATCCTGCACCACAATGCATAATGAGGAAAAAAAAACTGACCGTGTTTTTGGTTCAAAACAGCGACTTTGCAGTCTATTTTCGTATAGTATTTATGCTTGTATTCTCGTTTTCTTGGTCTCATTTGATAGAATGGAAGATATATTACAGAAATAGAGATAATTGCGACTGGTTTCATGATGACAAGTACCTTGAAACTGAGCGCAAAGTAGCGAAAATGTTCGATTTTTGCCGATGTTCAGGAGTAAACAAATCACACCATGCATCCAATACACATCAACTGTGTAGTCTAATATTCTTGCACAAGTGTGCTGATATTATTTATACCATTTTTACAATAATGCAGTTGTATACATAACAGTAAATCTTCTATTTTTTGTGTGAATAAAAATTAAAAATGGAAAGCAAACGTAATGTAGGAGGGGCCTGGAGATGTGACTAATGAACAGATAAAATGTTATTTGAGTGCCAGGAATGTCTGTCTCATTTATTCTGGACCCTATTTTAAAATTGGCATCTTTTGAAGTTTGTGTGAAATTGGCCAAATTGCCAATTTCTGACCACCTTATTGGGTAGTTCAAATCGGTAAATTGGTGGTTTCTTATACTCAATTGATAGAACAAATGGAATTCTAGCGAAATATCTATAATTTTAGTAGACTGAAACATTGGAATTTACCGAAAATAGGGCTCAAAGTGGGCAAAATCGCCGATGCGTAAATGTCATCGATACCGCTAACTTTGCAAGAGCATAATTCCGTTAATTTTCCATCAAATTTCATAATTTTGGTGGCGTTATGATCGGAAAAAGATTCTCTATCATTTCATAAGAATTTTTTTTTCCGAAAAGTTTGGGAGAGGGTTTGGGAGAGGGTTTGGGAGAGGGCCTAGCGACCCCCAAAGAGTTAAGAACCATCACCTCAAATATAAATAGTATTTTGTGGTCTAGCCTTTTTGACTACAAATCCTGTACGGTCAGACACTGTCGATGCAACCTGTTCTCCTAAATTAAAAGTTGGCTTTTGTTTTTAAATTTCTTGATTTAAGTTATTTACGTTTGGTTACTAGCTTACTCACCTCTTAATAAAACTGAACCAATTATAAGATAATGACCACAATGCCAGTAAACTATTATATAAACAGATTCAGTGATGACTTCAAAGTCCTCTTCTCTCTCTCTCTCCTATATATTTGCATGTAAGAATTTTGAAGATGGGGCTTCCAAAGTAGACTTGGTCAGAAAATCAACGATTATTCATGTAACATTCACTCGCGACTTTCTTAGCAATAAACTATTATTATTATTATTATTATTATTATTATACTGACTTTGAGGATGAGCCGGTATACTAAAAGGTGTAACAATTATTTGACTATTATTATTACAATCAAAACTAAGCGTTAAACCCACCAGGGTCATACAGAGCTGTTGTTCGACTATAAAGTTGACATTTTGTTCCTTACTACGGTGCCCCGTGGCCTGGTCGCTAAAGCTCTTGCTTCACACGGCAAGGGTCTGCGTTCGATTCCCAGCGAGGGTAGAAACATTGGGCGTTTTTCCTTACACTGGTTATCTATGTTCACCCATCAGTAAAATATGTACCTGGGTGTTAGTGGACTGGTGTGGGTCGCATCCTGGGTGTTAGTGGACTGGTGTGGGTCGCATCCTGAATGTTAGTGGACTGGTGTGGGTCGCATCCTGGGTGTTAGTGGACTGGCGTAGGTCGCATCCTGGGTGTTAGTGGACTGGTGTGGGTCGCATCCTGGGTGTTAGTGAACTGGTGTGGGTCACATCCTGGGTGTTAGTGGACTGGTGTGGGTCACATCCTGGGTGTTAGTGGACTGGTGTGGGTCGCATCCTGAATGTTAGTGGACTGGTGTGGGTCGCATCCTGGGTGTTAGTGGACTGGTGTGGGTCGCATCCTGGGTGTTAGTGGACTGGTGTGGGTCGCATCCTGGGACAAAACTGACCTAATTTGCGGGAAATGCTCTGCATAACAAGCGGCTTTCTATATGTATACAGTGGACCCTCTGTTTTCGTTTAAAATTCTTTCCAGAATGCTGTTTGAGTGCCGTTACCGAATGAATTTGTTCCCATAAGGACAAATGTAAATTAGATTAGTTATTTCAGACCCCCAAAAACAAACTTACGAAAATATACTTACATAATTGTTCGAATTTGGAGGTGAACGAAAACCGAGGGTCCACTGTACTACTAGTAGTACGTATGTCATTGATGTCAGCTATGGTCTGTATACAGTGGACCCCCGAGTTTCGTAAAAACTTCATTAAAGAATCCTGCTCAAGTGCCATTACCGAACGAATTTACGTCCTTAAGAAATAATGTCACGTAAGTTAGTCTATTTCAGACCCCCAAAAATATACTTACAAAAGCACTTACAATATTATACTTACATAATTGCACGATTTCCGGGGTTTACGAAACTCGGGGGTCCACTGTACCTTGTACATGTACTGGTAGTAAATAAAGATATTATTATTATTATTATTATTATTATTACTGCATTAGTGCTCCCTATTATACCAGTATAGGAATAAAATAAACATTTTTGAGTATATAGTATATCTTTTTTCAATATGTCAGGTACAGTTCCTTGGATCAAGAGCCCTCACTGACAGAGGAACCTCTTCTGAGCTGCGTGCTTTAACATGTATGGCTTAGGTAATAAACATCGTCATCCATCCATTATTATAATAAAAACCAAGCGCTAAACCCACAAGGGTCATACAGCGCTGGCATCGTTCACCCATTAACATTTTGTGGAAGTTGTGCTGCTCTACTGACATAACAATTATTAATTTAAAACACAATTAGCCAGGTCTGTATTCTAAAATTTCAGTGCATAGCACTTTCTTTTTGAATACCCTCGGTACCTTGAGACAAATACACTTCGGATTTAGATTTCACCATCTACATAATTTTGAAGTGCACTTCATACCAACACTGAGAGACTGCTTAATGGCTAATGTAACCAATGATAATCAACATTTAGACATTTGGCTTAATACATCTGGTCATGCCCGTTAATAAATGATCGACTTGGACTAACGTCCTGCATGATTTCTTTAACTACCTACCAGACGTAGAGGGACGACTTGACACTAAGATCTCAGGACTCAACCACTAACTTGTCAATGTTCTCCTTCACTAGTGGAAGGTGTTGCCACACCAGGTCCGGAGTGTTGTACACCGATGAATCCACCTGTAAATATGCAACAAGAGCCGTAACAATACATCTAGGTGAGTACAAATAGGAAGCGTATCTGTCTGGCACTCAGAAAGGGAAGAGAATGATTTTTTATATTTTTAGCTAACATATATGTGAATATAAATAACTCAATTTACCTTATTCCAGGTATTTCTCCTTTATAGTCTGACTTTTTTTGGTTATCCAAGGTTCTCTACACATATGCTGCTATGTCTAATAATCTTTGTAACTGTATTTGTATATACTACCTGAATAAACTTACTTACAGCAGACGGAGGATCAAGCCTCCACCATGTCTTGCGCTGAATGACCCACATGGGTATAGCACTTAATATGAACTATTATGTAACAATCTATAAATCTTGGCCCTTCGAGAGAGAGTGGGTACCTTGATACCGACAAAGAACTTATTCCAAATAATTGGAACTGTCCTCCCATTTCTGTTTAAACCTAAATATCCACTCTAATTCTCAGGTGCTGTATAGCCCCTACAAATTTAGTGCTTTCTGTGAATTTGATAATACAGCCTCTTTTCATTCAGCGATGTACTCGTTTACCGACACCTAGGACTTACAATGGGTTCTCTGACAAATATTTATACCTAAATAATGTATATTAGAGCTGATTTTCTCGATTCTGTTAAATTTAAATATACAGTACACTACTGTATAAACATGTAAAAATATACCAGAAATGTTATGAATGGTGCAAAGGTGACATTAAAACAATATCAAAGATGGTTGACACAAACCCACTACCATTATAGTATGCTCCTCACTTAGCGACGAATTTGTTTACCGACGTGGTCTTATGAATGGAACTCCGTTGTTAAGTGAGGAGAGGCTTTATACACATATTAGACTTTTAGGTTCAGATGCACTGTTGTCATTGTCTTGTGATAGTTTGGTGCCCTAAGACTGTTTACACGTTAACCTGAGTTCACAGACTGGAAGAATTTTAATAGTTGACACAACATGCCATGCCAGTGGATTATAAAAATTAATCCCGAGTCTCCAGATACCAGAGAGATTACAACAATCAATCCTTAGCCCATGTGCTAAAGAGATTGCATCAATCTAGTGTTCACATGCCGTCAGTTTCGTCCAAACTTCACCTCCGAATGCAGGAGTCGCACCCACCATTGTCAGACAACATGGCTCCTTGACAACAGTCAACTAGGTATGTTGCAGTGCCAGTAGGGAAGGTGGACAACAGTCACCAAGGGACCTGAGGATCACACAAGTGTCACTGAAGCTTGTCCCAGCTACTAGTACAGTGGACCCCCGGAAATTGAACATTCTTCATTCCAGAATGCTGTTCAAGTGCTGTTACCAAACGAATTTATTCCCATAAGGAATGATGTAAATTAGATTAGTCCGTTTCAAACCCCCAAAAATACACCTATAAAAGCACTTACAATAATAAACTTACATAATAGGGCAAGGTGGGAGTGTTCGATTTCCAAGGGTCCACTGTACATTGGTTTGTGTGCGACCAGTAATAACAGCTTGGCTGATCAGGCCCTGATCCACCATGAAGTCTGGTCATGGACTGGGTCGTGGGGGCATTGACCCCCAAAACACCCTCCAGGTATACTACATCAAGGGATGAACAAATTACATTATACAAGTGCTCCTTGACTTATGATATTTCGACTTTGCAATGGTGCAAATGCAATTACTTTGAAGATGAAACTTAAGATAATTACCCAGCAGGAAGTTGGCAAGTTGGTAACTTGTATGTATTCATTTATTTACTTTTCAATATTGCTATTTAAGGATTAAGGATTTAATTCCTTGCATAGCTTACAATGTGTAATTACAATTTTGATTTGCTAAGTACAAAGAAAGCCACTATCATGACGGGGCATTTCGGGCAGACTGAACCTAATGCTTAACAGGCTACTTAATACAGTGGAACCCCGGATTTCATCCGGTGCGGATATTGTACAATTCGGATTTCGACCACTTTTTTGGGCGAAATTTTACCCAGGGTTTCATACTTCCGCTTGAAAATCGTCTGTATCAGATGCGTCCACCCGCCCAGGACGTGACCGCTCACACGTACATGACTCAGTCTGCCTCTGTCACTTGTTCAGTGAGCAATGCTCCGTGCATTCATCCAAAATATTTTGTAATAATCCATTGTTTTTTGTGCTTGTTTATTGAGTGCAACTGCGAAATAAGCCACCATGGGGCCAAAGAAAGTTCCCTTCCAAACAATAACCTCTCCTCCCTCTCCCCTCCTCGCCTTCTTCCATACGCCAACAAGAGCTTTCAATAAAGGTATGTAATAGTGATTTAAATGTTCATTTATCCATTAAAATTAGTCATTTATATTTATTTCTCATTGTTTTCTGTATGTAAAACTATAGTTATTCTCTATAAAATGTATTTTTTGTTAATATTTTTGGGTGTCTGGAATGGATTAATTGGATTTACATTATTTCTTATGGGAAATATTACTTCAGTTTTCATCCATTTCGGATTTTGACAGACCTTCTGGAACAGATTAAGGACAAAAACAGGGGTTCCACTGTACTAGGCATACTATACAGTGGACCCCCAGTTTACGTACAGCTTCAAACTCAAACAATTATGTAAGTGTATTTTTGTAAGTGCTTTTGTAAGTGTATTTTTGGGGGTCTAAAAGGACTAATCTAATTTACATTATTCCTTATGGGAACAAATTCGTTTCGTAACGTTACTTGAACAGCATTCTGGAACGAATTAATTACGTAAACCGGGGGTCCACTGTATATCATTGTAATTATTTGTTTATTTACTTACTCAATGACAGTAGTTATTTGTTTACTTATTTATTTAGCATATCACATTCATTTTCAACTTACGATATTTTCAGCTTATGATGAGTTCAACGCAATATAACCCCATCTTAAGGGGCAGTAACACCTGTCTCCGAGCGTCAATTTTTTTTTTTTTCTGTTCGTCGAATTTCTTTCATTTTTTTTTTACACATAGAAGTGTTCACTCAGTATGTTTTAAAAAATATTCAATAAGATAGTCCAAACAACAACTGAAAAAAAAAATATTTACTGAAAATCTCATGTCAGGACGTTTGGCAGGATCCCGATCCTATATGTCACTACGTAAGGTTGTTTTGAGACTTGGTACCGAAAGAACAATGCTAATACGATTTTTTGAGGATGCACTTTCCTGTAAACATCTTATCTTTATTCCACAAAAAAATAAAGCATGTAACTGTTTGAATGTTGAAAAAAAATATGCCCTTTACTCCCAAATAAATCCCAAAATATTTGGAATATTTACAAAAGTGCATCCTTAAAAATAAGAACAATCATATTTTTACCATTCCTGTGAATATTATTTCATTTAATCAAACAGTAAAAACTGCACAAAGTAAAATAAGCCAATAACTTACTTCCGAGATATTCGCCTGGAAAGCGCCTGGAGCGGCGCCGGCCACCCGCCTCGGGAAATTTTATTTTTTTTCGAAAAAATCACTTGTTTCAATGTTTTCCTTGTAAAACTAATGTTTTAGTGTAGTTAGCCTCTAAACACCATTTTCTCTTACTCACAGGCCAAAGAAAATGTTATGGGAAGGGGAATCATTTTTATACTCATATTGCTGATAGAGACTGCACTATATTAGAGCTCATTTTTATTCATGCTAGAGCATATAACAAGTTTATATGTTATTTATAGTGTTTATTATTTCATATTAGATCAATTGTGATAGATAAATAAGCCGTAGAATTGATATTAGCATAATAATGAAATAATATATGGTGCCTCTCAGAGTGGGAATTCTGCTGACGTCAGCAAATATTCCCAGATCGTTCCTGATTGGCTGGTAGACTACGTATAAGCTCCGCCCACTCTCATATGATGCCAAATCGTAAATTACACCATTAGAATGAATAATACACGAAACAGTAAAGAAAAAAAATGGAAAAAAATTCTAAAAATATACGGGCTGAGAGCAGGCGAGCTGCGCACATCGCCGTCACCATACATGATATAAATGACTAATTCCTTGTAGAAACGTCGTATTACATTGAGTCTTGTACCATTGTGTAGCCAGAGAGTTAAGCTATTTTTCTATAAGATTAACTCAATTTTCATAATTTTTCGATTTTTTTTTTATTCGCGCTCGGAGACAGGTGTTACTGCCCCTTAAGTCGAGGGCCACACACATATACGTATAGAGGAGCTTCATAAGAGAGATGACTGCTTACAATGTAAAAAATAATTATTCTTTTACACTGTAACTGACAATGTAAAATAGTATCTCTTTTACTCTGTAATTTACAATGTAAAATAATACAGTGGTACCTCAAGTTACGATATTTTTTCGTTCGAGAATGCTGTTCAAGTGCCATTACCAAACGAATTTATCCCCATAAGGAATAATGTAAAATAGACTAGTCCTTTTACACCCCCAAAAATATACCTACAAAAGCATTTAAAAAAATAAACTTACATAAAAGGGCGATTTTGGGGACCATCGTAACTCGAGGTACCACTGTACCTCTTTTACCCTATAATTGACAGTGTAAAACAGCAAGTTCCATGCTAGCCAAGAATAACACGACTTACTCGTAGCTTGGAGATTGGGGCCTCTCTTGTTGAGGTTTCCCGGAGTATATATGAGGCACCGACAGGGCTGTACAGTCTGGTGTCGTTCACTCTGACTATCACCTGGTCCACCCTCAGGTAGTGACGGAATACTACGAAGAACCCGCTGGGCATCACTCGCTGTAAGGCCAAACACACCTGTTCAATCTACCTCTCCGAGATTATTATACAGGAGGGCCCTGTTTCATCAGCTGTTATGTTCCCGACTCTCGACTATAACCAAAAATTCAATAGGTCATTTGAAAACAACAGAAAACATGGAACACCGAAATGAGGGTGCCAAATATGCAGGGCCCTCCTGGAATAGTCTATTCCTAGATAATGTGAGAAATCACAAAAGCCCTTGAAATTCATTTTTTTTTTCACAGTGGTTATTTTGCATATTATGATATCACCTGTTTACTGTGATCTTATTGCATGATTTATACAATACAGCCTCTCCTCACTTAGCGACAGACTTGCTTACCGACGACTCGGACTTACGATGGGCTCTCTGACCAGTATGCAGTACACAACTATAAACATTTAAAATATTATAAATGGTGCAAAGGTGACATTAACCCTTTAACTGTCCAAACGTAGATATACGTTTGTACGCGTACTGCTCCGAACGTAGATCAACGTTTTATTTTTCAATCCTTCAAATTTAGTGTGATAGGCCTGAGTCGCCTAGACATGAGAGAATGGGTCTGCGCCCTCAGTGTGCGCAGTATTAAAAAAATCCTGGACCACTTAGTACCTTGTGGGAGCACCAGTTCAATTTAGCTCCAGCTAGAGCAAATAGTGTGGCAAACACTGGGGATTCACTGATGTCATGTCGCATTAACACTCCCCTTATAAGAGGAAAGTAAAAATAGGTTAGATAAATACATGAGTGGCTGTGGGTGGGTGTGAGTTGGACCTGACTAGCTTGTGCTACTAGGTCTGATGCCATGCTCCTTCCTTCAGAGGATGTGACCTGACTAGGTGGGTCATTGGTCTAAGCCAGTGGGTGACATGGACCTGCCTTGCATGGGCCAGTAGGCCTTCTGCAGTGTTCCTTCTTTTTTATGTTCTTATGTATTCGGCAGGCTGGCTGGCATTGGCTGTCTCTCTGTGTCTATTGTCTATACTCTCTTGTCTCTCATGTAGTCATCTGTTTTGTCCTCGATAGTCATATCGTCTAACTCTGTCTCTATCTCTGTCTATATCTCTGTCTATATCTCTGTCTATATCTCTGTTATATCTCTGTCTATATCTCTGTCTATATCTCTGTCTATATCTCTGTCTATATCTCTGTCTATATCTCTGTCTAATCGCATCTCTGTCTATATCTCTGTCTATATCTCTGTCTATATCTCTGTCTATATCTCTGTTATATCTCTGTCTATCATATATATCTGAATATCTCTGTCTCTCTCACATGTACATAAGTACAGTTATATACATAGTGTAAATTACCTAGGATAACCCAAAAATTCCAGGCAAAGTGCTATACAATGCTTGTAGATATAAGGCATAATAAGCATGACTGGCAAGTAATACGCATCGTCACTTCTGCATCGTGTATAATACCTGTTGGCTTACGAGCCGCACTCTGAGACTGAGACAAGCAGACGGAAAGACACACACACAGGCAGACAGAAAGACAGATAAGCAGAGTTAGACAGATAGATAGACAGATAGACAGACAGATAGATAAACAGACACAGATAGATAGATAGACAGACACAGATAGATAGATAGACAGACACAGATAGATAGATAGACAGACACAGATAGATAGATAGACAGACACAGATAGATAGATAGACAGACACAGATAGATAGATAGACAGACACAGATAGATAGATAGACAGACACAGATAGATAGATAGACAGACACAGATAGATAGACACAGATAGATAGATAGACAGATAGACAGACAGACAGACAGATAGACAGACAGATACAGACAGACAGACAGACAGATAGATAGACAGATACAGACAGTGAAAACAAAGCTAGGGTTCCCTGCTCACATTCATCAATGTCATTGGACTGTCAGTGTTATCTGACACTTGTCATAACACCATTCTTCAAGGAGTTTCATATTATACTCCAGGCACACATAGGTAGGCAGACAGAAAGACAGATAAGCAGAGCTAGATAGATAGACAGATAGACAGATCGAAAGACATAGATAGACAGATACAGACAGTGAAAACAAAGCGAGGGTTCCCTGCACATTCATTCATCAATGTCACTGCCTTATCAGTAGTTATCTGACAATTGTCATAACACCATTCTTCAAGGAGTTTCATATATACTCCAGGATGTCTAAAACATTGCTGGGACCTATAAATACTTCATATATATTTATAGACAATAGTAAATGACCAAGGCAGGTGAAAATGTTCATCTGTTGGTGTGATTGTGACAATTTGAGTACTATTTCAGTACCTAATATTAGTATTAGAACAAAGATTGGCTATGAAATCACAAGAACTATTATAAATTGTAATTATCAGAACATAAAAATTATATAAATTAAAATAAAAACTAGAAAAAAAAGTATATCCACAATTCTTCTGCAAGCGGCAGGACTTGATGTTGCCATCAGGTGAGCATCCAGCACCAACTTGGCAGGCTTATATCTCGGTAAGTACTGGCCCTAATTTTTTTTTTTAGCCTATCCTGTTTATAAAAATGCGCTCTTCATTTAAAAAAAAAAAAAATATTCGGAGCAGTACGCGAGTGAACGTAGATCTACGTGTGGACAGTTCAAGGCTTAAAATAATATCAAAGATGGTTGACACAAACCCACTACCATTATAGTATGCTCCTTGCTAAGCAATGAATTTGCTTACCGACATGGTCTTAGGAATGGAACTCTGCTGTTAAGTGAGAGGCTGTATACAGCACTAAGTAGAGTGCCTGCACTCTGAAAGAGGGATAAGGATGTTGCAGTGTGGAGGATCATCTGAGCTGTATTGTTGGTACACTTTTTGCAAGACAGTGGCTGAATAAATGATGGAAAATGTGTTTCCTCTACTCTTCCAAGTTATCCTAAGTTGGAGGGAGACGGCCGGTGTGTTAAAAAGGGAAGGCACTTCCTGATAATATTCTTTATACAGTAAAACCCTGGTTTTCGTCTGGTCCGGTTATCGTACAATTAAATTTTTGACCACTTTTTTTTGGTGAAATTTTTCCGTTTTCGTACATCCACTAAGAAATCGTCAGTACCAGACACATCCGCCTACTGGCAGGATGAGGCCGCTCATACGTTTGATGAATTCCTTCGTTGATGAATTCAAGGGGTACATAGAGGCTGAAGAATTCCTCCCCCAACAAGTGTTTAATTGTGACGAAACAGGCCTCTTTTGGAAGAAAATTCCAAAGAGGACCCTACATCATGCAGGAGAAAAAGGCACTGCCAGGACACAAGCCTATGAAGGATAAGCTAACTCTTTTATTCTGTGGTAACACTAGTGGGGATTTCAAAGTGAAGCCTTTACTGGTGTATAACTCTGAAAATCCCCGAGTGTTCAAGAAAAACAATGTCATGAAGAGTAAATTGTGTGATGTGGAAGGCTAACAATAAGGCATGGGTCATGAGGCTAATTTTCATTAAGTGGGTCAATGAAGTGTTTGGCCTGAGTGTGAAGAAATACCTCCTGGAAAATAAATTGCCACTCAAGTGCCTCCTGGTGATGGACAATGCTCCTGCTCATCCTCCAGACTTGGAAGACTAATTGTTTGAAGAGTTTAGTTTCATCACAGTGAGTTCTTGCCCCCTAATACCACTCCTCTCATCCAGCCCATGGACAACCAGGTCATTTCAAGCTTCAAAAAACTCTACACCAAAGCAGTGTTTCAAATGTGGTTTGAAGTGACCTTGGACACTGAATTGACCCTAAGAGAGTTCTGGAGGAATAAGATCCTCAACTGCATAAGCCTTATAGATAAGACTTGGCAGGAAGTGACTTCCAGGACGATGAACTCTGCTTGGAGAAAATTGTGGCCAGATTGTGTCCAAGAGAAGGATTTTGAAGGGTTTGAGGCTGACCCTGACAACCCTACGCCTGTTGTGGAATCTATTGTGGCACTGGGAAAGTCCATGGGGTTGGATGTGAGTGGCCAGGATGTGGAAGAGTTGGTGGAGGACCACAGGGAAAAGCTAACCACCGAAGAGCTGCAAGACCTTCAACTGGAACAGCAACAGATCACAGCTGAGAAAATTGCTTCAGAGGAGGAGGATGTGCCTTCTTCAGTGATTAAGGACATTTGTGCAAAGTGGAGTAAGGTGCAAAGTTTTGTGGAGAAATATCACCCTAACAAAACTGTTGCAAGCTGTGTCTGCAACATGTTCAATGACAATGTCTCGTCCCATTTTAGGCAAATCTTAAAGAGACGCCAGAAACAGCTCTCTGGACAGATTTTTGTGCGACAGGGTCCAGTGACTCAAGCTGGTCCTAGTGCCAGTAAAAGACAAAGAAGGGAAGTAACCCCGGATAGGGCTTTGATACCTCAAGTCCTTATGAAGGAGGATTCCCCTTCCAAACAATAACCTCTACTCCCTCTCCCCTCCTCGCCTTCTTCCATATGCCAACAAGAGCCTTCAATAAAGGTATGTAATAGTGATTTAAATGTTCATTTATCCATTAAAATTAGTCATTTATATTTATTTCTCATTGTTTTCTGTATGTAAAATTATAGTTATCCACTATAAAATGTATTTTTTGTTAATATTTTTGGGTGTCTGGAATGGATTAATGTAGGGTGAGAGGTGAGTAAATGAGGTAAAATGAATAAATGAGAGAGAGAAAACAAGTAAATGAGAGAAGAGAGAGAGACGTTGAGTTATGTAAACAAACAGACGAACCCGTCTGGTTTTGGTTCATACACGTAACATCTCATATTTATGTAAATTTATTCTACTGTGGGGTGTATTTATCATGTTTATATGTTACACAGCGTGTTATATAATTTTGAAGAGAATATCATTGATGATTAATGAAAAAGTTTATATTAATGTGATTATTATTGTGTATTATTATTATTATTAACGTGGAGTGAAGACTAATAAAACACTCTTCGTGACTGTAATGTGTACCTGCACGCCAGCACAGTGTGTAAGGTTATTTAGGTACAGGTACACATAAGTATAATTATCAGAGTACAGTGGACCCCCGGTGTTCGTCCTGCTCCAAACTCGCCCTTTTATGTAAGTGTATTTTTTTAAATGCTTTTGAAAGTGTATTTTTGGGGGTCTAAAAGGACTAGTCTACTTTACATTATTCCTTATGGGAATAAATTCGTTTGGTAATGGCACTTGAACAGCATTCTGGAACGAAAAAATCACGAAAACTGGGGGTTCACTGTATATATAAAACACTCTAGGTAGTAGGTTGGTAGACAGCAACCGCCCAGGGAGGTACTACTGTCCTGGCAAGTGAGTGTAAAACGAAAGCCTGTAATTGTTTTACATGATGGTAGGATTGCTGGTGTCTTTTTTCTGTCTCATAAACATTCAAGATTTCAGGTACATCTTGCTACTTCTACTTACACTTAGGTCACACTACACATTCATGTACAAGCATATATATATACACACCCCTCTGGGTTTTCTTCTATTTTCTTACTAGTTCTTGTTCTTATTTCCTCTTATCTCCATGGGGAAGTAGAACAGAATTCTTCCTCCGTAAGCCATGCGTGTCGTAAGAGGCGACTAAAATGCCTGGAGCAAGGGGCTAGTAACCCCTTCTCCTGAATATATTACTAAATGTAAAAGGAGAAACTTTCGTTTTTCCTTTTGGGCCATCCTGCCTCGGAGGGAAACGGCCGACGTGTTGAAAGAAAGAAAGAATATAAAACACGAAATAACTTTAAAACACTTGAAATTTTGGAAAGTTTCCAGACATAATGGAGAGATGCAGAGCTCGTGGAGAATGTAAACAAACTGGGTGGGGCACAGTGACCATATTAGAAAGTCAGGTGGGGGGAGACGTATAGCGAGTTTTGGTCATAATTTGAAATGTCCGTATTAGCGGAAAGCCGTAAAGCGGGGCCCTACTGTAGTGTGTATAATATATAATAATGATATTATACTCAATAATGATATAAGTTGAGGACTGTAAACAAACTTACCACTTTCACCACACATCTCGTACTTCCGTTGTCATCTAACTCGTCCTCGTATAAGAAAATTTCTTCATAGAACTTGATTTCCTCTTGTACGCGTAATTTGTCGAGATCGATGCGCTCAGTGGAGGCTTCTGCCTTGAGGCTTCCAGACAGCATCCCTCTGAAGTTTGTGGTGTAAGTCCAGTCGTACGGCTTCACCACCTTCTTGGCAAACTCACAATCTGCTCTGAAGAAAAGGTGTTATGACTGTAAAATAATTAGGCTAGTCTTTATAATTGTCCATGACAATTTTATAGGTTGTGTAGCAGTCAGTTTGAAGTCCATGAGCAAGATGACTTATAAGTCTAGCATCATGACTTAGGTTAACAATACAGTGAACTCTTGATATACAGTCAAGACTCAGTACAGTACTGATTTGATGCTAACTTATGGAGGAAGAATTCTGTTCCACTTCCCCACAGAGAAAGAAGCCTACTGTGTGGGAAAAATGTATTGAAACAAAGATACCTAACTGTTGCATATGTGTCTTACTTATCAGAGTGTGAGGTAACTGGTTTGTTGGAATGCTCTTAAGAGGTGAAATTTATAATGGTAAATCTGGATAAGTAGAATGCCTGTAACTGTTTTTCGTAATAACACAATTGAAAACAGACCACAGTATGGGCGGTGTTACAACCCATGGCAAGCTAGTGGTAAAACACCATGCCGGTGTGTAAGCCACTAAGCCAGCTGGCTTAGTGGCTTACACACTGACCTGGAGTTTTACCACTCACTTGCCCTGGGTTTAACCCCACCTATATCCTAGTTTGTAAAATATTCTCTGCTTTCAGCTTTGTGAAATCATTGTAGCATACCCAGATAAAACCATTCCTATTACTAAATTACACTGTAATACAGTGGACCCCCGAGTTTCGTAAGCCTCGCGCTTCGTAAATTTCACTTTTCGTAACATTTTTTCGTCAGAATATTGCCTTGCGGTTCAAAATTTTAATCAACATTCGTAGGTCGTCCGGAATGCGTACGAGCGGCCTCCCAGTGTCAACGAACATACAAAGGCACGCCACACACCATTCATAGTCAGTGTAGCATTGTTATCGGCGAGTGAGCACGATCCCACACGCTCATACGATACATTTCGTAATACTCTTTTTAGTGCTTGCAACTGCTAAATAAGCCATCATGGGCCCAAAGAAACCTTTTAGTACCAGCCCTTTGGTAATGAATGTGAGAAACATGATAGAATTCAGGAAAGAAATCATTGCAAAATATGAAAGTGGTGTGCGTGTGGCCCATCTTGCCAGGATGTATGGGAAGCCCTATACAACCATCGCTTCCATTTTGGCAAAGCAAAAGGAAATCAAGGAAGCTGTTGTTGCAAAAGGGGTAGATATGCTCACAAAAAAGAGATCGCAAATACTCGAAGATATGGAGAAGTTGTTTTTGGTGTGGATCAATGAGAAACAATTAGCAAGAAATAGTGTTATGCAGTCGATAATTTGTGAAAAGGAAGGCAGTTGCATGCCGATCTCGTAAAGAAAATGCCTGAAACGAGTGCTGATGTTAGTGAATTTAAGACAAAGCTGTTGCAAGCCGTGTTGGCAACATGTACAATGACAATGTCTTGTCCCATTTTAGGGAAGTTTTAAAGAGACGCCAGAAACAGAGCTCTATGGAACAATTTTTTGAGCGACAGGGGTCCAGTGACTCAAGCTGGTCCTAGTAGCATTAAAAAACAAAGGGAAGTAACCCTGAAAATGACTTGCTACCTGAAGTCTTTATGGAAGGGGATTCCCCTTCCTATTATTAAATGACTTACATGACTCCAACAGCAATTGTAACTATTACACAGCTGATCAAGCAAAGACATTACTCAGAGCCAACAATAACTTAACTATCTTCAATTACAATGTTAGATCTTTGAGCAAACATTATGATGACCTCACAGCACAACTCCAATCCCTACAGTCCAATATGTCAATCATCACACTCACTGAGACCTGGCTAAAGCCTGATACTACAGGTGTCTATGCCATCCCAGGTTACACAGCCATTCACAACTGTAGGACAGACCAGCGAAGGAGTGGAACAGCAATATATTATACAGATCAACTTGAATGTATCAAAACCTCTTGCACAAGGGATGAGCATGGAGAATATATTATAGCTAAATTTAAATCAAAAGACCTGCAAAAACCCCTCACAGTGATAAACATCTACAGATTACCACAGTCAAACATCCGCCACTTTAGTGAAAAACTAGGAAACCTGATAATCGATTCACGCCTTAACAAAGATCATTTGCTGCTCACAGGAGATTTCAACATAAATCTCCTACATGACCAAGACCCGCAGGTAACTGAATTCACAAACACTATGAGCAACTGCTTATTACTACCAACAATATCAAAACCTACAAGAATCTCCGATAATAGTACCTCGTTACTAGACCACATCTGGACTAACACAATATCTCTAAAATCAGGCATAATCACAGAAAACACCACAGACCACTACCCTACCTTTCTCATAACTAACCTAGGCATTCTGCCCCAAGAAATTGCAAAAGTTACCTTCAGACTACATAATGAGTCTGCTGTTAATAATTATATATAAGCTATGACGAACATTGACTGGCTTAATGAATTGGAAACACATTCAGATACTAATGAATGCATCAAGAACTTTCTTAAAAAAACACATAACCTCTATAACAGACATTGCCCGAAAAAAACTAAACAGATTACAGCTAAGAGACTTAACAATCCCTGGCTAACACCCAGCATCCTTAAATCCATAAATAAGAAGCACCAATATGAAAAACAATATAGAAGGGGTCTAATAACAAGAGAACAATCCAAACGCTACTCATCAATCTTTACTAGCCTGATAAGAAGGTCCAAAAAAATGTATTATGAGAACAGACTCCAGACCGTAAAAGGTGATATGAAAAAGACCTGGAAAACCCTATCTACAATTCTAGGAAATAAAAAGATATCTACGAACAATACCATCAAATTATCAAAAACAGACGAACCCCTACTCTCACCAACTGAGACAGCAAACAGACTTAATGTTTTCTTCTCCACCATAGGAAAGAATCTAGCGAGTAGGATCCCAAGCTCGAACACTCGTCCAACAGACTACCTCACCAACACCTACCCAGATACACTATTCCTAGCTCCTACCAACTCAATTGAAGTCTCACTCATAATCAACACCCTTAAAAACAAAGCAGGAGACATAAACAGCTTACCACCCTTTATTTTTTTTTTTTTTTTTATTAACACATCGGCCGATTCCCACCAAGGCAGGGTGGCCCGAAAAAGAAAAACTTTCATCATCATTCACTCTATCACTGTCTTGCCAGAAGGGTGCTTTACACTACAGTTATAAAACTGCAACATTTACACCCCTCCTTCAGAGTGCCGGCACTGTACTTCCCATCTCCAGAACTCAAGTCCGGCCTGCCGGTTTCCCTGAATCCCTTCATAAATGTTACTTTGCTCACACTCCAACAGCACGTCAAGTATTAAAACCATATGCCTCCATTCACTCCTATCAAATACGCTCACACATGCTTGCTGGAAATCCAAGCCCTCGCACACAAAACTTCCTTTACCCCTCCAACATTGACGGCAATGAAGGGAAAACATTCAGATACTAATGAATGCATAAAGAACTTTCTTAAAAAAACACAACCTCTATAACAGACATTCCCCAAAAAAAACTAAACAGATCAGCTAAAGACTTAACAATCCCTGGAAACAAATTTAAACCCAAAAAAAAGCAAATATGAAAAACAATAAAAAGGGGTCTAAAAACAGAGAACAATAAAAGCTACTCATCAATCATGCCTGATAAGAAGGCCCAAAAAATTGTTTTTGAAACAGACCCCAGCCCAAAAAAGGTGATATGAAAAGACCGGGAAAACCCTATCTACAATTCTGGAAAAAAAAAAGATACCCCGAACAATACCATCAAATTATCAAAAACAAAAAACCCCCTACCCCCAACGGACAGAAAACAGACTTAATGTTTTCTTCCCCACCATAGGAAAGAATCTAGGAGTAAAATCCCAAGCTCGAAACCCCCAACAGACTATCCCCACCTCCCAGATACACTATTCCTAGCTCCTACCAACTCATTGAAGTCTCCTCATAATCAACACCCTTAAAAAAAAAGCAG